>CM076576.1:921356079-921572020 GCA_034641835.2 Pinus albicaulis
AGTGTCATTGAAATGAAACCTTAACTGATATACATCCACTGTGTTGCAGCCATGGAGTATTTGGTTTCTCATTTGGTCAGTCTATGCGTGTTCCAACAACTCTTTAGAAAACAGATTTTGGAAACTGTCCATAATGTACAATGTATTTAATATTTTATCATGCGGCTTGCTCTGCTTTCTCATCTTGCCCAGCTCAGTCTATTCGTGTTCCTTCTCATGTGCCTCTACACACCCTTACATATTTTCTAATCATTTTCTATGATCGCCATAGCGTATGAGGACTAAGGGTTTATAGGTTGTAGCAGAATAGAAGCCCAGATAATGCCTAGCATTTCAGTTGTAGATAATGCCTAGCATTTAACCAATACCTGTTTTTTGTCTGCAAATCCATAATAGTTGTCATTGTACTTATTCAATACTCATTCATGAGTTTTGTACTGTACTCATTCACTCTTCAAGAAGTCACTCTGCTTCCTCAGGATTGTAGCTCATTATTTTCTTCGCCATTAGGTTGAAGGTATAATGTGCAATCAGAATAGTGTGAGCCAATTTAGGTAACCATTCTCCACAAGTCAATCAGTCATAATGGATTTAAATATCTAAGTCAGTCAGTCAGAGTGGATTTAAATATTTAGCATAAACTTTCTTCACAAGTCATTTATAATGGATCCAATGTTATGACAAATATTTAATAGGTTTCTAAAATTGAATTTTTGAATTAGAAAATATTTTTAGTTAGTATTGCATCCTAAATAATTTTTTCTTAATAATAATTGTTTAGATAAAAGTAGTATTAACATACACACAAATTGAATCAATTGAAAACTAAAGCTACATTTTTTCAGAGTAATATCACTAAGTAAATCAGAGATTCTGGGGACAATCATGGAAATTTTACCTAACATGCCAAGGATTTGCTACAAAGTCTTCCCATAGAAATTTTTCATCTTAGTTAACTCCACTTCAAGTTAAAGATGTCATTGTACTTAGTCCATACCAGAGCCATCAAATTCTCCAATAACAGTAAGGCTTGCTATAGACTATCAAAACAAAGTTTGAAATAAGCAACCCAACTTCATTTCTCCTGTATATATTCAAAGAGTTGAAGAGGGACAAACATCCAAGGTCCAAATATGATGCTATAAGCTATGCTCTTAACTTTGATGATGGAGAAGCCCAAATAATGCCTAGCATTTCAGTTGCAGATTTGTAGTAGAGTTGGTACCAGTTTATAGTTAAGCCATACCTGTTCTTTGTGTTAATAGTTGTGAATGCATCTAGTGATGGAAGCTACAACTTTCTATTCATGTTCCTTCTCATGTGCCTCTGCACACCCTTACATATATTCTAATCCTTTCCTGTGATCACCATGGCATATTAGGACTAAGGGTTTATAGGTTGTAGTAGAATAGAAGCCCAGATAATGCCTAGCATTTCAGTTCCAGGTTTGTAGTACAGTTGGTACAAGTTGATAGTTAAGTAATACATGTTCTTTGCCTGCAAATCCATAATAGTTGTCATTGTACTTAGTCAATATTCATTCATGAGTTCTCTACTGTAATCATTCATTCTTCAAGTAGTCGCTCTGCTTCCTTAGGATTGCAGCTCATTATTTTCTTCGTCATTAGGTTGAAGGTATATTGTGCAACCAGAATAATGTGAGCCAATTTAGGTAACCATTCTCCACAAGTCAGTCAGTCATAATGGATTTAAATATTTAAGTCAGTCAACCATAATGGATTTAAATATTTAGCATAAAAATTATTCACAAGTCATTTATAATGGATCCGATGTTATGAAAAATATTTAATAGGTTTCTAAAAATTATTTTTTGAATTAGAAAATATTTTGAGGTAGTATTGCATCCTAAATCAATTTTTCTTAATAATAATTTTTTAGATAAAATTAGTATTAACGTACAAACAAATACTCTAAAATTTCCATTGAAAATTTATCCTGATCAAATTTGTTTTTTAAATCTAAACCTCAAGTGTAGTTTTCTATTCCTTCCATGTATGTCTCTATCCATGCTTTTTTGGGACTTCGATTGACTCTGTTAATCCAATTCACTACTATCTCAATATGGTAGGAACGAGATTAACATTGTAGAGATATAATGGTTTTTCATATATTGTGTGATATTTGAAAGGAAATAAGGAAATATCTAGGATGGGATTTTAGCATGCTAATTGGGTTTACACCACAACAAAGTTGCAAACATGAAAATTAGTAGATAAATAATTTATAAGGAGTAGTTATCATGCATTGTATTGATTCAAAGTGAGGAAGTTATCAATTCCATGCTTTGAGATGCAAACAGTTAGAGACCTTTAAGCTCCCTTAATAAACTTAAGTGTTTGAGTATCCAACCTGTATCATAAAGCAGGACACTGTTTTACACTTGAGGCATGTGACTACATGACTTGAATCCATGGTTTTAATGGCTGAACCATTACTTAATGGCTCCCTTTGTGGGGCCATACTGTTCATTTTTTTGAGCAATCAAACCCTAGCGGATCCTATAACATACCCTTTCTTTCACCGATATGACCTGGTTGAGCTCTCATCCCTGGAGATCCCAACAGGTGAAAATAAGCATATGAAAAAAACCAACAAATATCCAATTTTTGTCTTGCAATACTTCAAAATATTTAGTAATTAGAATCCCAAAATGTCATTGAAATGCAACCTTAACTACTATACATCCACTGTGCTGCAGCCATGGCATATTTGGTTTCTAATTTGGCCAGTCTATTCGCGTTCCAACAACTCTTTAGAAAACAGATTTTGGAAACTGTCCATAATGTACAATTTATTTACTATTTTATCATGGGGCTTGCTCTACTTTATCAACTTGCCCAGCTCAGTCTATTCATGTTCCTTCTCATGTGCCTCTGCGTACTCTTACGTATGTTCTAATCCTTTTCTGTGATCGCCATAGCATATGGGGACTAACGGTTTATAGGTTGTAGTAGAATAGAAGCCTAGATAATCCCTAGCATTTCAATTGTAGACAATGCCTAGCATTTAAGCAATACTTGTTCTTTGTCTGCAAATCCGTAATATTTTTCATTGTACTTAGTCAATACTCATTCATGAGTTCTCTACTATACTCATTCATTATTCAAGAAGTCCCTCTGCTTCCTCAGGATTGCAACTCATTATTTGCTTCGCCATTAGGTTGAAGGTATACTATGCAATCAGAATAGTGTGAGCCAATTTAGGTAACCATTCTCCACAAGTCAGTCAATCATAATGGATTTAAATATTTATCATAAACATTTTTCACAAGTAATTTATAATGGATCCAATGTTATGAGAAATATTTAATAGGTTTCTAAAAATTTATTTTTGAATTAGAAAATATTTTGAGGTAGTATTGCACCTTAAATCATTTTTTATTAGTAATTATTTAGATAAAATTAGTATTAACATACACACAAATTGAATCAATTGAAAACTAAAGCTACATTTTTTCAAATTAATATCATGAATGCATCTAATGATGGAAGCTACAGCTTTATGTTCTAGTCATTTATAGTAGAGCCAGATCTGGACTACCAATCAATGGTTAGCTGCAAAACTCTGCCACTCTTTTCTTCTCTACATTTTTGTAGAACCCTCTCATTTTGTAACTTCTCATCTTCTAATAGGCCAAACATTGTGGCCTATCAATAAATTTAGTTATATGTATGCACAGAATTAAATATCAGTCTTACTATTTCATTCTCGAAAGGCTGTTTTGTAGCCCATCATCTCAACAAACTAACTTTATTAACTAAGTAAAATTAGTAGTCTGTACCAAAGTGTTTTGTTATGAGTGAATTTAATGGTGCTAAAAAGGGGGAATAGTTGTATGCATTACTCTGACATTTCCATTGAAAATTTATACTGATCAAATTTTTTTTTAAATTTTTTTTTTTTAATTAGAAAAGATTTTGAGGTAGTATTGCATCTTAAATCAATTTTTCTTAATAATAATTATCTTCATAAAATTAGTATTAACATACACACAAATTGAATCAATTGAAAACTAAATCTACATTGTTTCAGAGTAATATCACTAAGTAAATCAGAGATTCTGGGGACAATCATGGAAATTTTACCTAACATGCCAAGGATTTGCTACAAAGTCTTCCCATAGGAAATTTTCATCTTAGTTCCCCCCACTTATAGTTAGAGCTGCCATTGTACTTAGTCAGTACTGGTATCAAATTCTCCAAATATGATGAGTAGGAAAACTTATATTGGTATCGAGAAACAAAGTTTCAAATAAGCAACCCAACTTCATTTTTGTTGTCTATATTCAAAGAGTTGAAGAGGGACAAACATCAAGATCCAATATGATGTATATGCTATTCTCTTAAATTTGATGATGAAGCTTGAGATAAATTTCCTAAATTGATTCTGAGGTTTAATAGCAGAGTTGGTATCGGTTGATAGTTAAAGCCATGCTGTTCTTTGTGTTAATAGTTATGGATGCATAAAGTGATGGAAGCTACAACTTTTCTATTCGTTTCCTTCTCATGTGCCTCTGCACCCTTACGTATGTTCTAACCCTTCTTTGTGATCACCATGGCATATTGTGACTAAGGTTTTATAGGTTGCAGAGAAAAGCCCAAATAATGCCCTAATATTTCAATTCGAGTTTGTACTTTAGGTTAATTTTGTTTATAGTTAAGTAATACATGTTCTTTTCTGAATCCATAATAGTTGTCATTGTACTTAATCAATGAAAATAATTCATAGACTCTCTACTATAATCATTCATTCTTGAAGTCGCTCTGCTTCCTCAGGATTTCAGCTCATTATTTGCTTCGCCATTAGGTTGAAGGTATATTGAGAAATCAGAATAGTGTGAGCCAATTTAGGTAACCATTCTCCACAAGCCAGTCAGTCATAATGGATTTAATTATTTAAGTCAGTCAGTCATAATGGATTTAAATATTTAGCATAAACATTCTTCACAAGTCATTTATAATGGATCCAATGTTATGAAAAATATTTAATAGGTTTCTAAATTTTTTTTTTTGAATTAGAAAATATTTTGAGGTAGTATTTCATCCTAAATCAAATTTTCTTAATAATAATTATTTAGATAAAATTAGTATTAAAATACACACAAATTGAATCAATAGAAAACTAAAGCTACATTGTTTCAGAGTAATATCACTAAATAAATCAGAGATTTTGGGGACAATCATGGAAATTTTATCTAACATGCCAAGGATTTGCTACAAAGTCTTCCGATAGGAAATTTTCATCTTAGTTCCCTCCACTTCTAGTTAAATTTTGTATTATTGTAGTCAATACGAGCCATCAAATTCTTAAATAACGATAAGTAGGAGCTTTCTCTTGGGTGACTCGAAAAAAAAGTTTCAAATAAGCAACCTTCATTTCTATTGTCCCATATTCAAAAAGTTGAAGAGGAAAAACACCCAAGATCCAAATATGATGCTATAAACTATGCTCATACTTTGATGATGGAGAAGCGAGATAATGCCTAGCATTCGTTGCGAGGTTTGTAGCGAGTTAGTGCCGTTGATAGTTAAGCCATACTTGTTCTTTCGTCTGCCAAATCCATAATATTTTTTTTACTCATACAATCATTATTTATTAACTTACATTTACCTATTAATGATCCATTTCAGCTCCCTTTAACTTCTCATGTAGTTCTATAGGAATCGTAATTATACATCTAACTCAAAACCACATATAAACAATTTTAATTATTCTTTTATCTTTGTTTTCAAAAAATGACAACAAATGTTACTGAGAATGTTATTTCCTTAATGCTCTCGGGGAAAAGTCATATTCAACCATTTCTACAAATCGTTGAACTTGAACGTATTACATCAATGAAAATTTCAACAGTACGATATCGCACCGCCATCTCTGATGGCACACATATGAAGCACCTTATGCTTCCAATAACTTACAATGACCTCGTTGAAGCAAGCTTGCTTCAAAAAGGTTCAATTATACATGTTAAAAATTGGACTACGTCAACTATTGGTCCATCAATGTAAGTTTGTTACAAAATTCTTATTTAAACTTTACATATTTCCTTCATATCACTTTGAACTCTAACAATTTCTCTTATTACTATCATTTACCATGTAGCTCTATAACGCTACTAGACTTCGAAATTTGTACTACAGCTACACCTTTATTTGGTATTCCAAAAAATCTGAGTATCCCGATCACTTCTCAAGAAGAAGATCCGTTGTCATCGAAACAACAACCTTCGTCAAAAAGGCACTGCACCGTTTCAGACATTCCTACTGCATCCATTACACCAGTCCAAATTCCAATCAAAGAAATAAACCCTTACCATTCAAATTGGTGCATAAAAGGATATGTTCAAAGAAAGACACCTCTTTGAAAATTTCAAAATCAATATGGTCCTGGTAAAATGTTTGGCTTCGACCTCTATGATACAGAAGGTGGGGAAATACACATTATGTGTTTCAACAATGTTGCCGATTTTTTCTTTGATAAAATCCAAGTTGGAAATATGTACATTGTCTCAAAAGGCAATGTGAAAATGGCTAATAAACAATACAACCACTTAAACAATGAGTGGGAAATCTTGTTAAATACTACATCTACCATAGATCATTTTTCCAACGAAAGAAGATCCAACTCAACAGTGCATTTCAATATAAAATCATTCAATGATATCAGAACAACAAACGTCAACTCCATTGTTGATGTTGGTATTTTTACTAGCATTTCCAATCCATGCACCATACATAGAAAAGACGACTCAGAAGTTACGAAAAAAACAATAAACCTTCAATACATTTCTAGATATAACATGGATGCAACCTTTTGGGGAGATAATTTTGATGGAGTATCAAAAGAAATTTCCAGCTTATGTGCTACAGGAAATAATCCCATCATAGCAATCAAGTCCACTCATGTAGCTGAATTTAATGGAAAAAATGTCGGTACTACAACAAGATTGATTATTCTTGTAGATCCTGACATCAAAGAGGCTCATATCCTAAAGTCAAGATTTAGAAAAGAAGGTTCCACTACAACTTCTACATCACTGAAAAAAAGATATTCACCTTATTTTTTCCATCAACCCAAAAAAATAACGATTGTGGATATTTACAATATCGAGTCCTCAGAGATACCTGCATTCTACGAAGTCAAGGGAACAATAACAAAAATATAGATGAAAAATTTTTACTACCTATCATGCCCATATATTGTTGATAAGAAAAAATGCATGAAGAAACTTATTCCAAAGAATACAAGCACATGGTTTTGCCCTAAATGCAACACCGAAGTAACTGACTGTGATTACAGATACTTACTAAAGATAGATGTAAAATATCACACTGGTCAGTTGGTTTCAACAGTTGCTTTCGAAGATGCAACATCTACAATTCTTGGAGTTAATGCAAAGGACTTCTATTTGTTATCTGAGGATCCTGATGTAATAAAGGAAATTGTCTCCAAAGCACTCTGGACAGATCACATCTTCACACTATCAGTGAAGACAAAAAAATTTAGAGACATACCACGCTTGAAATTTGTTATCATAGAATAAGAGAGCTTGCAATTCCCAACAGAATGCAACAACATCCTTCAAGAAATCAATAAAATCTCAATATCATAGATAAATATCATTACAAGTACTTTTGTGTTATTCCTAATTTCTATTATTTTAATTTAAAAATACGTTTATAGACCATATTATTTTGTATGTATTTCCAAATATCTCTCTTATTCTTCACTCATATGTTTTCCAACAAAACATCTAATTTTATGTAATTTAAAATAAGGTAATTCACATTACTTTAACTTTTTCCCTGTTAACAAATCAAGCAACTTTACACATTACATATCCAATTATCTTCATGTACATCTCTAAAAAACTTAAATATTCTCTCAAACATATTGTTATCAACACGTTAGACATCTTATTATCTTCCTCTATAGCTACAAATTACTAAAATTTACTTTCAAGCACATTTTTCTAATAATATATTAACAAAAATAAATTGTAAACTTCAATTTCCTTTTTCCCCTTCCATACAATAACATGGTTGTTGTCTCTCCAACTAACATTGTCACTACACCTCTCTTTTGTGTAGGTTCATTAACTTGTCGAAATGTCTACTAATTCTAATGATGAACATGTGCAAAGATACTATGCAGCAAATAAAGAAAAAATAAATGCACATCAACGTGAGGCTTATCATGCTAAAAAATCCCTCAAAGATTCCAAACCAAACAAAAGAAAAAAGACAACTCAAAATTAATTGTCAAGAACATAAGATGGAAATTCACAATTTCCATCAAACAATTCCCACTCCGAAAGCAATTCCCTTACCCAATTTTCAAGTCGTCCATCTTCTCAGCAAACCTCTCTAAAAAATTTGTCCAGAGCTCATTCGCCACCACCCTCCATTACACATGCTTTTAACAATGTTCAAAATAATGATCCTAAAAAAAATTCATCCATAGTTCATTCAACCCCTCCCTCCATCACACATGCTTTCAACAACGTTCATACTAATGATGCACAACGTGAATTTCGTGCAAGAATTGATAAGCTTGCACATAAATCAACATGCTCCATTTGTCTTGAATCCTATCCTGGAATCCATATCCACACGTTGAACCAAATCTATTGTTGCTACAAATGCATGTCTAAAAAAAAAATCATCGTTTCTCATTATCAAACAACATAGATCCTATTTATCAACCACTTGTCCTGGTTTCTCTTTCACAAATATAAGAAGTTATTATTGCTAGGGTTAACCCTATCCTCCAAGTAACTCATGCACGTGGTGGGGAATATAAATACACTAACCACACAATTTTCTTTCCACAAGACATTACAAAAATAACATGCACATTGCCACGACGTGTTGAAGACTTCGATATTTTAACCGTTACCCGTCAAAGTAATGACCATCAAGCTTATGTTTGCATTGAAAGTATACATCGTGTTCTTGCCACATTAGAATATGTTGACAAATTATCCTTACTATAAGAATGCTCGCATTGATAACAATGCACTAGCATCCTCACCAGAACTCCCCACTGATATCTCCTCATCCGTTCACCATTCCAATACCACAGGTTGAACTACTCAACTATAAATTGAAACACCAATTTTCCCCTGTGAAGATTCCGTAAACCAATACCCACAACATACATCATCATTCATTCCCACTATTCCTAATAGAAATACATAAATCCAAGAAATACGACATTATTTACATGCATACAACCACCATTCTGCTACTACAATTCAATGGCCACCAATAAGCCTATCCCCAATCAATGAATACAACATAGAAGGTCTCCTCTCTATGGCTTTCCCAACCCTATTTCCCACAGGAGCTGCACTACCAAATCAACCAAGAATAAAGACAGTGCAGTTACATGAATACACACTCCATCTTCTGCATTACCACGATAACAAATTCGACAAGCACCCTCACTTTCACTACTATATATACAATCTCATGATGCATCATTGTAGTCAAGAAACAACATCATTCTTTGTAAAAAATAGCATCGGAGATGGCTTCCCAACATCAATCCATGAATTGAACATCCGATTAGAACAATTTCCAGACGACAAATTGGCAGAACAAGTGATGCACTTCGGTAGCTCTCTACGTGGCACAAAATATTTTTGGCATAAAGCTAAAAATGAACTGACAGACATGATATCTCAACTTGACTGCCCAATTTTCTTCTTCACATTAAGTGCAGCTGATACAAAATGGCTTGATCTTCATGCAATCATGCCAAGAATTCCATCTCCTAATGTTGAAAAACAACAGAAATGGAGGAATGATAACATTATCTCTAACCCCCACTTAACATCACTATATATGCACCATAGATTCACAATATTTCATGAAATTATCTTGTAGAAACGCTTGCAAACAAAAGACTACTGGTACATGTATGCACTCTACCACATTACTTTCATAATTCTCTATACATCAAACTCCATCTAACTCAAAATTTTCTAACAAAAATACATCCTTCGTAGGTATGAATGGCAACATAGACGATATTACATCCATGGATTCCTCTAGATACAAAATGCACCTAATATGGAAACTCTTAATTGGGATAACACAAAAGCAGTGGATAGTACTAAACAATTCTTCGACAAATACATATCAGCTTGGAACCCTTGGCTTTCTATAGTTCCTAACCAATCAATTTCTAAAACAAATTTAGAAGACCCTTGCTTATTTTCCACGTTAGATATTCTCATAAACAATCCTTTTAATGATTATGTCCAACTTATCAATTGCATTGAGAGACACATAAAATGCACTGAAAACACATGCCTCAGAAAAAAAGGCTCCTCATTCAAATGCTGATATAAAGCACCTTGGGAATTACATGCACATTCCTCCCTGTTCATTGACTCCAATGGCCAAAAGACATACACCCCCACTCGCAGTGATGATCAACTAAATACCCATAACCCTACCATCCTATGTATCTAGCGTGCAAATGTTGATTGCGAACCAGTTCTCTCAATCCATGACATTCAGAAATATATTGTGAAATATGCATCCAAAGCAGAAAAGAAATCTAAAACATTCCATGACATGCTACGTATAATTGTACTCACTTCACCTAATGTTGACCCAGCAACATCTGCATTTCTAAAATTCCTTGCAGAAACTCTTATTGATCATGACATAGGAGCACAATGAACCTATCATATTCTACAAAAATTACCATTAACATTGTGTAGTCGCTCCTTCTTCCCTTTAAATGTAAGCCAAAAAATCTATATGTGCCTTCCAAAAAATAACACCACCACTCCTCCATCACCACACTTCATAGATACATACATCCATCGCCCATCTGCCGTAGAATACACATCACTTATAGAAACAGAAAGATCATGGTCATATGATCCCCGTCATAAGACAAACAAATGGAAACAAATACCTAAAAAAGAAATTCTTCATATCATACCATGATATTCCTCAATACCATCCACAATTGAATCTTCTTATGCTGACTTCTGTAGAGTTGAACTTATGCTTTACAAACCATTTCGTCATATCGCCCGTGACTTAGGAAATTCTACTGAACAATTTATCACTAACTGGTAAGCAGTTCATCCATTGTACGAACCTTGGCATCAACACCGCACACTATCTGATATCGATCCTCTTGCAAATGATTACTCAACTATTCATGAATTCCATCCTCCAAAAACCATGGACCTAAATGAATGGGAATTACTCTCTCAATTGTACCCTACAGACGAAATGCTCATAAATTACCTTCAAATCCTTGGACTTTGTGGTTTTGATTACAACCATAACTGGAATCATACCACTATCCCATTGCATCTCCAAGAAATAGGCCCACAATTCATTGAAAATAATTTCTCTGTCCATTGCATTATTCAAACAAATACAAATATTCTGACGTACCTTAACTCATTATCTCCAATGCAGACAAAAGCTCTGAATATTATTTTTACTCACTCCAGTAAGAAGGATATCTTACCTGCTCTATGAATGATAATACAAGGCACTGCTGGAACTGGGAAATCCCTTCTTATAAATTGCATCAGAGAAATTCTCATAACACTTGCAGGCTCAGAACCTTCACCAATTATGCTCCTAGCCCCTACAAGTGTTGCAACATTCAACATATAAGCATCAATAATCCATGTCTCCCTCCACCTTCCAATAAAATATCTTACACCATTAGAAGGCAATGCTCTTGCAAAATTTCAAGAAGAACTTAAGCATATCAGGTACATACTAATCGATGAAATGGGCTTCACTGGACTTAAGCTTCTTAGCCATATTGATGAACGTCTTCGAGAGGCATTTCCATTAAAGAGAAAATTTCCATTCGGCAGTTGTTCCATTATATTAGTTGGTGATCTCGACCAGTTACCGCCCATCAAAGACATACCACTATATGCAGGCATAAGTCACAGAACCGCATTGTGTAACAAATTCAACACAACCATTACATTGGACAAAATATTTCATCAAAAAGGTGAGAACAATGCTCAAGTTACTTTCAGAAACATCCTCCAAAATATTAGAAGTGAAAATCCAAAAATTGATGACTACAACATCCTTATGACGTGAACAAACTCTCTCTTGTTTGAAGATGAAATACATTCTTTCTGTGATTCTATGCATCTATTTCCAACAAATGCTCAAACATTGGATCATAACAAGAAAATAATAAAATATTTAAACACTCCTGTTGCAAGATCCATCACAGAAGACGACAACACAAATTATAACTTCTCTTCAGATGAAGAGAAACTTGAGCGAATTATCTACCTCTGCAAAGGGAAAAAAGTCATGTTGAATTCCAAACTTTGGGTTTCAGCAAGGCTTGTTAGTGGTTCCCTCGGGGAAATCATATCCGTCTTCTACAAATATTCAACTTCACCTCCACAATTTCCAACATTTGTCATCGTTGAATTTCCAAAATAAATCAGGCATTCTTGGGATGAAACAAACCCCACTCACTTTCCTATTCTAGTAATAAAAAGAAACGGTCGTACGCAAATTCCACTAAAAATGGCTTGGGCATTAACTATACATAAATCTCAATGTATGACTCTGCCAAAAGCAACGATAGACATTGGAAAAACTGAATGACAAGGCCTCACATTCATAGCAATTTCAAGAGTCCCTTCACTACAAAATCTCTGAATTTTCCCTGCATTCAGTTTCGATCGTTTCATGAAAATGAAAGGCAACAAAAATATTGCTCGCAGAAAACAAGCATAATACCTTCTCCATTCAGTGTCTCCTACAGACAACCAACTCCATTCCATATGTTAACATCTCCTACATGTTTCCACATATCATTTCTATCTATTAATAATAATCTAATTTACTCATTATTAATACATGTTTTAAATATTGTGTTCCTTATATAATTCTTAACTATTTCCTTCTAACATTTTCTATCTTTTGAAACATAACACATGGACTCAAAAATATCATAGCTACATAGCTACTACATTACATATATAACATCTCCTAAAGGTTTCCAAATATTATCAAATCCAAAATATTTTGATCACACATCATTTCTACCTATTAACAATAACCTAATTTACTCATTATTAATACATGGTTCAAAATATTACATTCTTGATATAATTCTTAACTATTTGCTTCTAACATTTTTTTTTTTGAAACATAAAACATGGACTCCCTTATATCACAGCTACAAAACTACTACGCAGAAATAGATACAACAATTCATGCATTACAGGACATACAAAAAATATTCTTGTCGGTGCCAAATCCAAACGTACCGCTATACAGATTACGACCAACTATAGAATTGTTACAAAAAATAAAATCTACTATAAAACGTATGATCCACATACACGAATGAGATAAAATGCGAAAAACAAGAGCAAAATGGCAATCCAAAAATAGTCATCTGCAATTCAGAATAAATCTCCAATGGTGTTCAGTATGCCATTGATCAACCTGCATCTACGACTAAACGTTTCCAATTTCAGATATTACAGGTAGATTCAATTTCATTCAATACAATTTCATTATGATAGAATTCACATACAACCTCATTATAGTCAATTTGAACAAGTTAATTTCCATTTTTCAAAAAAAAAAATTCTTCTAATTAAAAAAAAAAAAAAAAAATTCTCTTTGCAGGTTGCTTATTACTTCGGCATATCTCCTAACTCTTCAACAATCTCAGCATCAATCATTTTTTTCATGATATACTTGTAATATCTTACAAAAAATATAAATGTTATTGCAAAATACTAAAATGCAACGTACATTTCAATAATTGCACACTCTTCAACTTTACATTTCAAATATTGTACATTCTTAAAATGTCACATAATAGAAATCAATTTCCATCAACTAACCTTTCCATTACATATTCTACTTATTTCAACGATATAATTATATATTATTTTCAGTATCATATTAATATATTATTATAACTCCTACTAAATAAAACAACTTTAATAATTCATTTCAATATTTTTACATTTACACATTTCACAAAAAATATTCTTTTACAGACCCACGATATCTTCAAAAAATTCTACCATAACTTTATTTTAAAATATGAAAATTCAATGTCTATTACAAACATTATACATTATATATATATATATATATATATATATATATATATATATATATATCTCCAAGGACAATAAAATATATATATAACGACACATCAAATTAATTACAATTCTCTCCTTTTAGCATCTTACTTACGACATTTCCTTTGCAACATTAGATGCAATTGCTAGTTATGATGTAAATAAATTATCATATTATATAATAGGAATATATAAGTAAATTCTGAAGAAAAAAAGAATTATAAGAACCAATTAATAAGATTAAGAAAAAAGGATATTTAAATTATTATGAGTGCAGGTTGAGATAGATTTTAATAGATTAAAATAATTAAAAAAGTTATATAAGAGAAGAGATAATAAGAGAAACATAAAAGAAGAATTAATTAAAAAAAAAAGCATATCATAAAAAGATATTATTTGACGTCTACTTAAAATATCAATGTCATGGAAAATAATGGGTTTTGCTTTTATGGTATTGGTCAATTCTTTAAATTTGAATATTCTATGAGTAGATTAATGAATGTAAAACTTTGTTTCACACACTAAGTTTGTGTTTTAATTCAATCATAACTTAGTGTGTGGTTGAATTCAATCATTTTATAGCTTTCGTTTGAGTTTATCCATAAAAAATTAATTGTCAAAATTCAGTATTAAATTTGGGATTTTTTTTTTTGTCAATTTGGCAATACCTTGCTATTTTCTATTTATCTTCTTGAAGCAGGTTACAATAGATAGTGATTTGGTGACCTCAACCTACCCACAGGTCTTTTGGCCACCTTAGTGCATTAAAAGCCAGCCAAAATTGAAAATGTTGCATTCTTCTACTTGTCGCATTAGCTAGTTCACTATTTAAACCATTTACAAAGTAACAACTTAAAACCAAAGCCCTGTCGAAAAAAACACTATGCATATAAAAGTAAAGATTAAACTAAGATACTATCCATCTGAGGACTCAATTGGAGCTGGGTCCTTTGCTATAGAACCTGGCATGTCTGCTTGCTACATCTGTTGAATCTGCTTCTCAATTCGTCCAATGCGGTCCGTCGCTTGGTACTGAGTCACCTTCATATGTTGAATCTGAATAGCAATATCCTGAAGTAATTCCAACATTTTTGGTTCTGGTTTCTCGCTACATTGGTGAAGACTCTGGATATCCTTAGCCAAAAGACACTTCATAATCCAATAATTATGGACTATTTGATCGAATAGTGATAAACGACCTCTAGTATTCCCAGGATCAGAAATAAAGTCCAGAATTTCCGCTTCTGCTTCATTATTTTCATCGATGCTTTAGGTTTCTCTTTCCCAACCATGAATTACCTTCCTGACTTGAGATGAATTCACAAGGGAGTATACTGATGAGAGATTCACCAAGATCTCTTACTTTGTTTTCCTGCCTCTCTTTCTGGTCTCAGCTTCAGGTTTGATCATCTTCTGTTTCCCTTTTTCTTTAATTTGAGACACTGTTTGTGTCGTTTGCCTCTTAACCATTGTGCTGAACTGTGTAATTTTGAGAATTAACTCTGAATTAACAAAATAATATCCTATATAATGGAAGAACAAAGGTATAACAATTAATATTCCTATCTTCTGACCAACGACGTCATATGGACGCTTATGATGCTCCTCTTGACTTAACAGATACGAAAGTCCAAAAATGTTATCAGTCCTAAAAATAGCATGGATATAAAGCCAAACCTAGAATTGACACAAAGTCGGGACAATAATAAAAAGGCAGTGAACAGCAGAACCGAGTTTATGAGAAAGTCAAAGTTTCAAATTAAGACCCTAAACTACTATAAAACCCAGATGGAAAAACAATGTAGAATTCAGATAGAACCACAGCAGAATACTCTGCCTCCTATCGACGCTTGCTTTCATAAAAAGATAGGACCATAGATCATTTAAATGGCCAATACGAAGCATAGTTTGTTGCCTCTTACTAAGGGAATCAATAAAAGATGCATGATAGCAAAACACAGACCCCAACCTAGAGGCCCGCTTAGAAGCACAATTCTCCTTTCTTCCACTTCTAAAACCCAAATATACCAGCGAGAAACTGACAGAGCGAACTTGATAACTCATGAATAGATGGCAATACCACTTCACATGAAAGAAGAAAAATTAATAAGTCTGCTCTACATTACATGGATCCCTAAAGCAAGGCTCAATAGCCTCCGGAGGTATGGACACAGAGCAACTGATTAAGAGCCAAAATTTACCAGCAGATACTTCCCTATCCTGATACATATCAATACTGAATACAAAGGACATAAGATTTCTATGAATAATAACATACCCCAGCAATAGATCGAAACAGCTACAAATTATGGAAGCTCGAGTCTCCACCCGCCGCAATTCACCATTTTTAACCGAGGAAATGTTTTTTTTTGCAAACCAAACTACAACGCTTGAAACCAACCCTGAAATGGATTTTACCCCAAGCTTCTGATAGCACAGGCTATCTTTCTAGATTTATGATCATTCCCTTATCCCCTGCATGCCTCCATAATCATTTGATGGATGACTTAAACATTCATAATTAATGTGCATGGAAGTTTATCACCACTTGGCTTAAGCATTTTCCGGTGGCCTTGGTCTTAGAGCACCCCGATCAGGGATCTCATTAGTCAAAATATCTCTGTCAATAATTATCTATAGAGAATGTAGTTCAATATCCCAAATTCTGTCTGTCAGTATTACATCCAAATGTCTTCCAACATTGCGACTCCCCCAATTTTCCAAATAATCAGTTGCCTCATTGCCTGTTTGACGAACATGTAAAGGTATCAGGTACTAGATTTTGTGAATGAGAGATCCTATCTCTTTAATCAGATTCGTTGTTCCCTAGATTTTACTAATATTTTCCTAGGATGATCCTTGTTGTAGTTTCTTTAATACTCCTGTGACCATTGTCGAATCTCCTTCTACAATAAGACGTTGATAATTTTCTCTTTTTGCTATCATTAAGCCCTATTTGACTGTTGTCAACTCAGCTTCATTATTGGTTGCGTGTCCTATATCCATAGCAAAACCCCTACAGGCTCCCCCTCTGGAGTTTCTAAATATCCCTCCAACTCCTGCCTAACTTGGATTTCCTTTTGATGCTCCATCATAATTTAATTTGATGAATCCATTCTGTGGTAATTTCCATCTATCCTGTTGAGTTCTTCTTGGGTGTCTGAATTTCCATATATTTATTGCCATCATTTGGGGTTTTAAGTTTAGATTGGCCATAATTTGAGTTTCAATTCCATCTGTCTTCCAATCATCCTTTGTCCAATTGTTTGCCAGAATTGTTTCATGAATATTCTAACCATCTTATGCTAGATTTGATCATTGTTATTGAATTCTCCTCTGAATATTATGTGATTCCTTTCTTTCCAAATCCCCCATAATAGGAACCCATGGAATAATATCCATGCTCTGTTCAAGACTTCACTTTTGAATCCTCCCTTCCCCCATTGAATTATTTTTGTATTTATATTTGTGTTATCTCTATCCATTTTCATCAATGTCCTTTCAATATTATTCCACATTATCTCCGCTATTTCACAGCTGTTTAGAAGGTGTTATATTGATTCATTTGTTTTCCTACACATGTAATAGATTGAAAGACCAGAGGAAACACTCCACTTTTGGCTAGTGATTGATACCCCAGATTTTTTACATATAGTTCTGCCATTGTTATTAATATTATTAGCATGAATCTTATAACCCTCTTTTATTGTAAACATGTGTTTACTTTGATATCACCATCTAAGTATATCCTTTTACTATTCTCCTTGTGCTCAATTCTTTTTCAATATTGTTCCATTGCCTCGTTTTCGATGTGTCTAGCCAATGAATTTTCTCTTTCCATATTCTCCATTGGTTATTTTGTTGTTGACACCAATAGTTGTTAATTAATCTATTATTTGGAGTGATTGTGAATAGGAAAAGTTCCCCTAATTATAGTCAGCTGAAGATTTTTTCTCTTGTTGCGATGAATCTTCCCAAAAGAGTGTTGATCTTCCTTCCCTTACCTCCCAAAAACTATGTTGATGGATAAGATGTCTATTCTGAGCTGCAAGATTCCAAATTGTAGAACCTTTTGGTACTATATCAATTTTTAGTTTTCCTGTTACTCATTGCGGCATACCATATTTCCATTCCCATATGCATTTCCAAAGGTCGTGACCTCCTTGAATCCATCTCCACCATAATTTAGCCCCCATGACTTGATTTAAAACATACGGATCATGAAGGCCTAGACCTCCTGCCGATTTTTATTTTATGATTTTATCCCATGACATAAGTGCCCATTTTCTGTAGTCTTACGCTCCTTGCCAAAGGAATTTTTTAAAAATATTAACCAATTGGTTGCAAATGCTTTTGGGAGCCGCTCTACCTGATAATTGATAAATAGGAAGTGATTGGAGAATAAATTTGAGCATTGTTAGTCAACCTGGAGCATTTAGTACTCGAAATGCCCAATTTTGCAATTTTTTCCCAATTCGAGAGATAAGATCTTTCCAGTCTACAATTATTAAAGAAGAAGTATTCAAGGGAACCCCTAAATACCTCATAGGAAATGTTCCTATATTGAATCCTAGCGTTCTAGCTAGAAAATTTTGCGAAGGCTCATTAATATTAAAGAAATATACATTTGATTTATCAATATTAATAAGCGTATGTGAAGCCTCCATGAATAATTTCAAAATTTTTAAAATTTCTCTTGCTTCCCTCAACGAGGCCTAGCAAAATAAGAGAATATCATCAAAAAATTGTTGATGTGTCAAGGAGAGATCCATACCCCATAATTTTAATCCCTGTAGCTACCCTTCCAACAAGTGAGCTTTAATTAATCTTCACAGTCCTTCTGCTGCTAAAAAAATAAGAAAGGTGAAAGCGGATCTCCCTGCCGGAGATCTCTAGATATATTAAAAGGCTGAGATGGAATTCCATTTAGAAAAATTGAGAAGTTAGGAGATGATATAAATGAATGTAACCATTGTACCCATCTATCATCGAACCCAAATGCTTTCAGAACTGCTATCAAATAAGGCCAACTGATGCGATCATATGCTTTAGAGAGATCCAGTTTAATGAGCAAACCTTTCATCTTGAATGTTTTTAACGAGTGGTTTGCCTCCTGTGCCGTAACAATTCCATCCAATATCTGCCTTCCCTTTACAAAGCCTATTTTCTATGGAGAAATCAAACTAGGAAAAAGAGGTTTGAGCTTATTCACCATGATAGTTGATAGAATTTTATAGATGACATTACATAGAGCTATGGGTCTAAACCCTAAAGGGGTGTCTGAATTTTCCTGTTTAGGAATAAGAGTTATGAATGTGGCATTCTGAGCTGGATAAAAATTCTGATTCCTCCTTGATTCCTCAACTAGCTCCCATATATCTTGACCCATGAAGTTCCAAGATGCCTTAAAAAATTCAGCTGTAAAACCATCCGGTCCTGGGGCCTTATTCTGAGGCATATTAATGATTACTTCCTCTACTTCTTCCATGCTGATCTCTCTTAGTAATTCTAAGTTCTGTTCTCTTGTTACTATTGATGGAATGTTTCTCGTTATTATTTGAATAGCTTCCTGTCTATTCTGATCAGACTCTGTGAGCAAGTTTTTAAAATGTTCCACTAGTATTTTTTCCATATCCTCATGTTGAAGAAATCGATTACCATCTTCATCTTTTAATGAAAATATTCTATTATTCTATCTCCGTTGTATCATAGTTTTATGAAAAATTTTAGTGTTTCTCTCCCCTTCTTCTAGCCATTGAATTCTGGATTTTTTCTTCCACAGTATCTCCTCTTTCAGTCTACGTTCTTCCAGGAGACTAAGATTAATTCCTTCTTCCACTACAAGGGCCTCTATTCTACCATGAAGAGTCATATTTTGCTGGATATTGTTCATTTTTTCTTTCAGTCTTGCCTGATCCTGGTGGATATTGCCAAATTTTGTTCTATTCCATCTTTTAATTTTTTTTTTCAATTGTTTTGATCTAAGCTGAAAAGAATGCATTTTATTCCTTCCTGTTATTCAATTAGTTTCCCACCAGTGTTTAGCTTTATCTAGGAATCTTGGATCTCTAAACCAGAATAATTTAAATCTAAAATGTTTGTTCTTCAGTCCTTCTTTTATATCAATATCTATACGAATTAGCCATTGGTCAGATCCGAGTGTTGGAAGGATCGTTGCCTCATATTATACATCAAGGCTTACTAAAGCTTCTGAAGCTATGAAGCGATCTAACCTTGCTGCAATTTGATGTCTTTCTCCTCTTCTATTATTCCAAGTATCCATACCATTCACCGTGTGAATATCAACTAGGTGAAGATCTGTTAACAAGTCCCTGAAAAGTTCCATCTCTCGATCTTCTCTCCTTATTCCACCTTTTTTTTTCTATCAAATTTAATAACATACTGAAATCCCCACCTAGGAGCCAATATTTTTCCTAGTGCATATTATTTGACTTTCTTATGTCTTGTAAGAACGCCTCTCTTTCTCCTAGAATTGGAGGGCCATAAACTGTCGATATTAGTATCTTTTCGTTTGATCCAATTTACCGAAAAGTACCTGATAAAATTCTCGAGAGTCCTATCCATCCTTCCACTATAATTTCTGCAGGGTTCCATAATATAGATACTCCTCCTGTTGTTCCTCTTGAATATATACCCATTACCTCAAAATGAGGTTTGAACGAGTGAATAATTGTGGACAGTTTTAGTCCCAATACTTTATTTTCTTGGATCATCATTACCTGAGGTTTCTCTGTTTCCAATATTTCCTTTAGATATCTTTGTTTACCTTCACTATTTAGGCCTCTTATATTCCAAGAGATTACATTAATTGGTTAAATTTTGGGAATTTGTTGGAATACCATTGTTAACGGCGTTATCTTACCTGTATTTATCAGCATCTCACCAACCAATTGTATAGATTCCTGTAGTGTCCTTCTGCCCCTTTTTTTGTTCCTTTTGTCTGAGGATTAGTCCCCTTAGCTGCATTTTTTCCTGTATTCATTTCTTCCTTTTTCGCTTGGGATGTCAAATATTTTTCAAATGTTTCTTTATATATTTTTTTTTGTTCTGTAGAAATAAACCTATCATCAATATTCTTCCATTCATTTAATAAACGTTTCAATACTCTTTCCTCTGCACTCAAGTCTTCTTTATTCTATTCTATGTCCATTGGTGTCTGTTCAATATGGGTGTTATCATCTGTTTCAATATGATCCTGTGATGATTTGCACTTTTTTGTCGGAGTTTTTGCATTACCTAACCCTTGACCCGGCCCAGAGCCATCTTCCTCTATATGCGACGTTTCCCCTTCCTCTTGTAGAACTTCATAATGGTTCGTTCATATTTTCTAGGTAGGTTGATTCTTCATGCTTGTAGATGTTTTATTGTTTCGTCTTTTTGTTGTGATTGTAATAAATCCATCCTCTCTGTCTCGGCCCTGGTCAGGAAAATTGGGTTAATGACTTTATTGTTGCTCTACAACATTAAGAGGGCATGATTTATAAATATGCCCATACTCATGGCACCTTTGACAGCGAAAGGGAATATGTTCATAATCAAGAAGTTGCAGCCAGATTTTACCATCATATTCTAATTATATGTTTTCAGGCAATGGCTCAGAAATATTCATATATACACAGATTCTAGCAAAAGAAGTATAATGACCTCGGCGAGTGGTTTCTGCTATTTTAACAAAACTACCTAAAGAGTTTCCTATGCCTTCCAAAATATCATGGTCCCAAAAATCCATAGGGAGACCAAATAGTCATACCCACATAGGTGCTGCAAGAAAATTTTCCTGGTCTGGGTTGTAGCATTCTTCCCATTGTCTGATAAATAGCCCTGCATTATTATAGAAATATGGACCCCCTTCAAAAATTGTTTCCTTATCTAATAAGTTAGTAAAAATTACTGTAAAAAATCCTCTAGCCCCAAATTTTAGATCAATATGACCTTTGGGCTCCCATTTTATTTGTATCCATTTCAATATATCTTTTTCTATAGGCCAAATACCAATAAACTTACATATCAAAGGGTGATCCTTCATATAGCTCCTATATTCATCCAATTTGTTTGCTAGAATAATGAATCTGGGTTTCTTCACTGCTCGTGGCAAACATTGGCCTTTCGTCTTCGCTTTCCAATCTACTCCCATCATAGGAGTTGTCTTCTGATGAGAGCCTCCAGCTTGATAGTGTCTGGTCGATTGTTCTCTGCTTGTTATATTGCGATAGGAGGGGGAGAGGCCCCCTTCCGAAGCTGCCGCCATTGACGCACTAGGAACTACGGACAAGGCGACCTCACGGGACTGTGCACAAATTTCCTAAACTCTAATTGTCCATCATTTTCTTGGAGCTCATTCTCCGCATAAAAAATTTGGGATATTAAAAAAATTGAAAATTATAATATATATAAATTGTTGTAGCTATTTTTTATATAAATAATAAGAATAGTTGCAAATCCTTTTTATTTACAATATGAAGATATAAATGAGTTTTTAAATTAAAGTATATATTAAAAAATAATAAATGGTTAATAAAATTTAAAAATTAAAATATTTTTTACTATACATATGTTTCTTATATATATATTAAATATTATATTTTATTATAATGGTTTATAAATATATAAATTTATATCATTTGAATATGCATGATATAAATATAAAATTAACATATATTTGATGATGTTCATTAAGACCAATATGGAATATCATATTTTGAGGAGGAAATAGATTAATTGATATTTTTTAACATTTTATTTTTTATGCTTCAAAATAAGCGAGAGAAGAGTTGAGAGATCACCATAATTATGTTGACATAACAGGTCAATAAGATTTGTAGTGTAACAAATATTTTTAAATTTATAATGAATGTGAGTAAAATCTACATAATCTAAGAGAAAGTGTTTCTCATCTTTAGCCTTCTTAGTATCACATAGGTAACAAACTCTTTCATCCCACTGAGTTTTTGGGAATGCACTAGTGTCGAGTTTCACTTTGAATCCCATGAGAATTAGTTCTTATCTTAGCAATGTTCATTTTCTTCTTGACACTGGCCAAGGAAAATACATTATTATGGTTTTCAAGATTGAGGTTGATTCCCTCCTTATAATATCTTCGTTTCATTTTCCCTCTAACTCTTTATCCTCCTACAACTTATCCTTAAACTTGGAAGTACTAATATTTTTAAAATTATCCTTATTCTTTAAGATGATATCCTCCTTTAACCCCCAATGGTCTAGCCAAGATTGACATCCTTATGCCATCCTTGCTTGAGCTGAAGGTGGGGATTTTGGCGAGAGTTAGAAGATATTTTGTGAAACCTCTTGGATTTCATGTTCAGCAACTTCTTCTTATAAATTAGATGCCTAGTCATAGTCATGCCTTTAGTGTCGAAAAGGCTAGCTTCAATAAAAAAGAAATGGTAGAGAGTATTTCTTTTAATATTGAGATTGTAGGATACAAAGTTTTTTTGGTTATGCTCAGTATATTCCGACCCAAAAACCTCACACCCATATAAAACAATAGGAGAAATAAAAGTCTCAATATAACATACTAAAAAAAATTAACACCCTCACTTATGCCACTCTATGCCCCTCTACGTCAATATCATCCAAAGACATGGCCAACTATATCAATTATGGTAATTAATGCCTACAATCCTAACGTTCTTATTACATAATGCTTATAGCTTTAATCTTTGGAGCCTCATAGTGGAAGTGCATACATTATAATCACACCTTATATTTATATTAAGTATCAAAGCTAATGGTGTTTTTTTTATAATTCGTAAAGACAAGGGATTCTTGGTTGATTTCTTAATTATAGGTTTCCAAACTTAGGACTGAGGGTTCTTAAAGTCTATGCTTCTTATCCTTGGCACAGTAATGATCGAACTATGCTGAAGATATTTGGTTCTTCGCCACTTGCTGATGTGACAATTTGCATTGGTAGGCGTGATCGAATCCACGAGTGTGAACCACTAGGGTTAATCTGAGGGTGGGGATGGAAGGTGGTGGTGACAGGGTAACCACCCTGCCATTATGATGTCACAGTTGCTCATTCCATCCTGCCTTCATGCTGCAAGTAGCTCAGCAACCTTGGAAGGGTTTCTTCCTTGTGTCAATAGAACCACCATTCTACAGTTTCTCCCATCCCAACAGGGTAGGAGCGACCCCCTTGTTTCTTCTGTGTGTCCAAAAATTCATTTTATATTTTACTATGCTCGGTTTTTAAATTACCATATCTAATTTCAAGGGTTTTCCTGAACCCAAGCTAGGATCCATGTCACCCTTAGTTACAATTTAATCTGGGGGTTCCTTAAGGGTTCGAGTTTGGAACATTGGCTAATCGAGATAGGAGGGTTTATTTGTTTTCTTTCACCCACAGCTGAATGTTTTCAGGGATTATTTGCTTCTAATTTCATCTTGTTTTTTGTTTATTCATTATCATGATACCGAATCTAACCTTAGAGAGATTATTCAGCTTAGATGAGTTACCGGTGACTAGGAAGTGAAATCCTTTAGGTAATTATCCTCCCAACAGTGCCTCTTAGTTACATTTTATTTGTTGTTATGATTTTTGGTTTGATATGTACTCTAACCCATAAATCTTGTTTTCTTATGGTTTATGTAGGTAATGACTAGGTGAAAAGACTCAGTTTTCGGTTCGAATTCTCAATGATAAACTCCAGGTTCATCTGTAACTGTGAAATTTATCTCTCTTTTCCAAGTGCGACAATTTTTTCTCATCTAGGATTTTGAATTAATGTTTCCTCAATTATATTCTTCGAAATATAGGGTTACAACTTACCCTAAGCTAGGGTTTAATGGACAATTCTTACTGTAAGTTCTTGGCACCAAATCCCTTCTATATCATTGTTTGAAATATTATTTTTAAAGAGTTTGGTTGTCCAATATGGTTCCCGTTTCCTGCAAGAACACGGGTTTTTATTGTAACACATTTTTTGGTGTTTCATTTTAACGGCATTTCATATGTCCGTTCTCACTATATATTGTGGACAATATTTTCTTTTTCTGGTTGTGAGAAGTTCTAGAATTGAGTCTTAGAAAATAGTTGTTTAAATCTTTGTATTGTTTTCAATATAGGATTTTTTCAATGTTTTTGGGGTAAAGTTGTGCATGTAGTATCATATATCGAGATGTTTATTTTTCTACTAAAATGTAACACTCACAATCTTTTCCTTTTAATTACATGACTTTCAAGACTTTCAAGAGAGTTATTGTTATTACACTGATAAGCGACCCTTGTTGGAATTGGCTTCTTCTTTAATGGTGTAAATTGAAAGATGCCAGTATATTCTAGTCGTTGCCACACATCAACGAATCAAATTGCAAGTGATAACTTCCTTGCATATCTAAATAAGGTGTTTAAACCATGTTTAAATTAATTTTTTAATGAAGTATGATTAAAATTTTACTATGACTACCCTTAATCACCACATATAATGATTAGTACAATTATATGTGTTAAATGTGTTACACCACATATAATGATTAGTAACACATGTAACACAATTTTTTATTTTTTATGTGCATTGACATGTGTGCCTTATGTAATTTTCAATTTGACATGGTGGTATGTGAAGAGTTGGGTTTGCATGTGCCAAATGGCATTAGCAGTTATGCTTGTACGAACACTATTAATAACTCCATTGCCACATCTCCACAAATATAAAATAAAAATAAAATCAATAGGTATGGCCACATGGAAACCATGTTTGTAATGACAATGATTAAATGCTCATAAATAAATTAAAAAAAAAACTTAAAAAATATGAATTGTAAGGTCATTCATTTCATTAAGTGAGAGGTATGCAATTGTATGGATTCATTTAATTAAGTGAGTGGTATCCAATGGTTTTGTATGCAATTTTTTGGACACATGGCAACCATCTTTGTAATGATAATGATGTATTGGATATATTGTGTGAGGTTATTGATATTTATGTTGCCACTTTTTATTTACTTACATTTCTTTTAATATTCTATATATTTGAAACGTGTGTTTTTCAAACTCCCCGAAAATAACTTTATACCAAACTATATGTACACTATTCTCAATAGAATTTGAACACTTTCTGAGAAAGCCCATTTTCTCCTTCTTCAATTTTCCATTCAGGTTTGGGTTGTTTATAATGTATATTTTTTTTATATATTTTATTGTTGTTTTATTTTATTGGTTTTTTTAATGTTAATAATTTTTAATAAATTGATTTTTAATAACACGCGTTTTCTTACTGCTCAAAAAGGTGTGTAGAAATTTCAACCATTTTTTTTTTAAATAGGGATTTTTATACAAAGGTTTCAATGATATATTACCATGCTTATTTCTGTACTTTGCCTTATTAGGTTAAAATCCCTTATGAAATTGTTAATTATACCACATGTATTAATTTATTTTTTCGTTGTGTTGTTTCATTCATGTTTGAAACAGTCCATCCACAAAGTGTTACTTGTTTTGTCCGTAGCAGTAGAATGTATTTATATGATATCATGGAGATGTTTTAGGGTTTTCTAATGAATTAACCTTAAAGAATAGTAACATTTTTTAATTTTACAGTTGCAGCAAAGGATTAGATCATGTTTGGCCACTCCAATAGGCACTTCCATCCTGTTTATTTCAATAATACTTTTAGGTTTAGATCGCATTGCAAGCTATTTTAAGGTGTTAAAAATGAAAAATCACTCTACAAGTATCAAACCAGGGCCATGGGAATAAAAAAAAAAAAACTTCCCTGGTTGGTGCAGATATTTCAGGAGTGAAACCCCCACACATTCCTAGAACCTGAGGAGATACATTTCAACCAGCACATGTTGATTCACATTTGTAGCTTGATGAGAGTATGAGTCAGAAAATTTCTCTCATGGACCAAATGTAAAGGATATAATGCAGGGAAAAGAGTTAAGGGTTTACCACATGTGATCCCCACTTTTCCATGAAAAGAAAACATCTCAACCATTCACAAAAACCAAATTTTATAATACTATATTTATATAGGTTCTAAGATCACTGTGAGGAAATTTAAAATTTCAAGATAAAGAAATAGGGATTTTATGTTTTATTGTTTCACAGATTTACAAGTTTTTGGATTTTGTCACAGGTAATTGTTTCTCATTACCGCCATTTACCATTTTGTATATTTTCATTTATATACTTTACCAGGGTTTGTTCCCAAATGTGTTCACTCTATTTTTTTCTAATTTTTGCACGTTCATTCCAGGGTATTTCTCTTAATTTATACTCGTTCCATTTTATTTTAACCTAAGAGATAGGCCATGTAAGAAATTACGGGGTTTTTATTCCGGCTTTGAGAATTTCTTGATCGGGAGTAAAGTCACATTGTTTCCAATCTAACTTTTCTAATGGGAATCTCTCTGATGATATTCATTTTTTTTTTTAGCATTATTAATATTATTCCTAGTTAAAATTTTAATATTTTTAACCTCCACATTTTCTTTGTAATTGTCTATAGGATTATTGAGCTGCCATCTCTATCGACTAACCCTTCAGTGTTTCATGGTTTTTTTATCCTTGGTTTTATCTAGAACGACTAGATTATTTTATTACGTACACACACCACATATATATATATATCCCTACTAGGGACTATGGTAATAGAAATGGTTTTTAACAACAAACTTAGCACATATCTCAATATACTTTTTAAGGTTTAAAATATAGTTTTTATATATTGTGTTTTTACCATTTTTTATTTTCCAATCAAGTATCTCCATTTTTTTATTTCACTAATGAATGAAAATTTTCCATCTTATTGGTCTCATATCGAGGACAATGAGGCCAAAACTTAGAATATGTATAAGTCATCAAAATAATATCACTTTAGAATGAACTAATGCTGTTTTCAACTTAGCATTAATTCTAAACATTTTCTGTTAAGAAAATGACTTTAGAGATAATTCATGAAAAATATTAGAAATACTTTGACATTAATGTATAAATGAAAATATACAAAATGTAAATGGCAGTAATGAGAAACAATTACCTCTGACAAAATGTCCATAGAGAAAAAGGGTTTATGTTTTTTCTAGGAAGGTTCGAAGAAAGAAGACTTGAACGGACAAGTTTCTCACTCTTAATTCCTAAACATAGAGTTGAAAAGTGTTAGCACACCTCAGTTGTACAGTGTCAAAGTCGTGTTAATTAACATTAATAATAAATATAGATGTGAACAATGGCATTAAATTTTTCATTTATACATTAATGTGAACAATGTCATTAAATATCAATATAAATATTTTATTAAAAAATAGGATGGATAACTTTAGGTTGTTTATTTAGATTTAATGACATTATAATTTTGAAAAACTTTAAGTTTATTTTATTTTGGAATTTTAATCACTTAATTTTTCAATATTTATGTGTCTTATGCTAAATATTTATGTTTTTTATTAATATTAATAAACATGGATAAAAATAAATTTTTAAAATTGATATAGAAATTATCAATATTAATAATATTGCTATTAGGATGGATAACTTTAAGTTAATTATTCAAGTTTAATGACATTATAATTTTGATAATTTTAAAGTTTGTTTTATTTTGGAATTTTAATCACTCAATTTTTCAATATTTATGTGTCTTATTATGTTGAATATTTATGTTTTTTTATTAATATTAATAACATGGAATGCAGTCTAAATTTTTAAAATTGACATAGAAATTATCAATATTAATAGCGTTGCTACTATTATTATTATTATTATTTAAATTTTAAAATAATATTATTAAAATAAATATTGATTCATATTAATATTAATAATTTAATAATACAGATTCATATTAACTTTAATAATAAATATAAATGTTTCAAATTAATAAAAAAAATTATTAATATTATTTTTAAATATCAATATCTCTATTAATGTTAATTATTAATAATAATATATATATATATATATATATATATATCAATCGATGTTAAACATAGAATTTTAACATATAAAATGAAATTTTGCGATTATACATTAATCTAATATTTTTAATTAAAAGAATATAATGATTATTTAATTTTTGAATTTTAATCACTCAAAATTTTTTTTTATGTTTTTGTGTTATTAAGTTCAATATTTATGTTTTTTATTAATATTAATAATATAAACAAATTTTTAAAATTTACATAGAAATTATTATTATTATTATTTAAAATAACAATAATATTATTAAAATGAATATTGATTCATATTAACATTAATATTTAATAATATAGATTGATATTAACTTTAATAATAAATATAAATGTTTCAAATTATTGTATTAATGTTTATTTTAAATATTGATATCTCTTTTAATGTTAATTAATATTAATACTAATAATATTAATAATAAATATAGATGTCAATTTTAAACATAGAAATTTATATAAATTAGATTTTGTATTTATACATTAATGTGAACATTATCATTAAACATAAATATAAATATTTCATTAAAGAAAATGAATCATAACTTTAGTTTTATTTAGGTTCAATGACATTAGAATAAAAATTTTTGGTATTTTTATATCATTTAGTTCATGGAGCATTATGTTATTTTATAATGTGAGGTTTATAACATTAAGTTTTTTAATATTAAAAAAAATGGCTTTTTCTTAATATTTATATTGAACATCAAAACATTAACATCAATATCAAGCATAAACATTAATAGAGACATAAAAACAGATTTATTAACATTAATAATATTGGATTGTAAACATTAGGTTTATAAAATTGTGAGTTGTTTTTCACTATTTTAATAATGTTCTTATCACTCATAAGTTTTTATACAAAATGTATATGTGGATATTATTATATCTGTAAATGGAAAATTGCGTATGTATGCTGCTTTTAACTTTATTCAACATTAATTTAAAATTTTTTGTTGATATCACATGTGTTTTTTTTTTATGTTATGTGATTTCCTTATTTGATCATGGATCCAACTATTTGGAGTTGCCTTCATTTCGAAATTCTTGAAATTGTCTTCCTCTAGCTACCTTTATCGATTCTGATAAAGTTTAGCTCTGTTTGTAAGCAATGGAAGAATGTTTTGCAAAACCCTTCTTTCTTATTGTGTTGCAAGCATATCTCTACAAAGGAATTTGGATTTATCGTTCCTTTCTTCAATGATGAAGACAGTTATTTTGTTACTGAATACCTTAATCAGAATGGGCACATATCTCATCTCCATTTGTGATTCATAGATTCAAGATACAAAGTAGAGTCTACTGTTGGACCAATGGTAGTTTTATCGTTACCAATAGAATTCTCCCATTCATGCAACTATTTTGTAGTGAATCCATTTACAAAGGCCTTTAAAAACATTGGGCCAATATGAATTGGAGATTGGGGATTCTTTTCGTTATTGGAAAAAGTAAGCAGCAAAAAATATGATTGGGTTGTTCTAAAACATATATATGATAGAATGCAGTCTAAATTTTATGTTCACAATAGTCTTGATAAGGTTTGGTGAACGGTTGATCTTCCATTTCGTGGCACTTCACCCCCTCATAATGGAGTGTTTATAAAAGTAAATTATTTTGGCTCTATCTAGACAAGGATTATGAAGGTTATCCTCAATATGGGTACACAATCTACTGGTTTTATGTAATAAAAAATGAATGGGGTTTTTCATTTGTTCCAATCACTGACATATGGTGTATGTCATTAGCAATATATAAGAACCAATTGATATGCCTTGTCAATGATGGTGCCACTTCGGTATGATCAATTGAAGAAACAGATAATTTCCAATTTGGTCGCCCATGTGTTGAACGAACAATTGAATACTTTGAGGATGATTGGGGCTTCATATGGAAGTTGTTGGAAGAAATTTCTACAGATATAATTATCAAATTTCCTAGTTATCTTCCATTTCGAATAGTCTAGGGCGTGGTTCTTATGTGCAACCGCATTGAAGTTCCTTTCCTATTATATGACATGATGGCGGGCCTCTGTTTTCCAACAGATATTGATATTTCAACTAATCAGCCGATGTATGGGTTTCGGTCTCCAACGTTGCACGATTGCAATGATTTGATTGAGTGTGGAAATGTTTTTTCAATTTCTCCCCATATGGATTATATTGATGAGATTCCACCATTAGATATGGACATGGAGTCTTACACTATTACTAATGTTAGGATTTCTTATATTGGAAAATATTTCCATTTTTTTTACTTTACATACTTTTGGGTCTATATGATAATAATTTAAAATTACAATTCTATGGATATTTTATGCCTCCTCCTAAAATTTCTTCTATATGTGTATGTATCACATGTTGGATATTTAATCCCATTGCAATTTGCTAGAAAATATTTCTTATTGTCTCCCCTTTAGTTCTCTTAATTGGATTTGAATGTCTTTGAATAATATGTATTTTTCTTTGTTTTTCTAATTATAATTTCTCTAAGTTATTTTATACATGGTATTTGTATTATTTTTTTTCTCATTGGTTCTCAAGCAATGTTATTCATTGTAGACATGTCATCTGAAGGCATAAGAAAGCATACAAGAAAGCAGAATCTGTCACCAACGTCGCATGATAGGTCTAATGAAAGTAGCCGTTTACGGTATCAACAAAATAAGGACACAATAAATGAGCATAGGAGAGCTACATATCATAGAATAACTACTAAAACTACTCTTCAAAATGATTTTATGACTCCTCGTAGCTATCGTACTATGGATGATATCATGGAAAGAACATTTCTGATTGATAGTTCATTGTCAGAATCTGCTCCTCCTCAACATATTTTTCGTTGTTCAATGCTCTCTCGAAAATTTTGATAATATTGAGGAAACATCTCGCAATAGTGAAGAACATTCTATCGATAATGTGGATGCAAATTTTCACCCTAACCCTTCTATCTCCGCAATTGCATCTTTTGAGCAAGGCCAAAGGTTGCAAAACATCCATGGTGGAGGAAATTATGACATTGTATGTGATGATTTGGATGATAGTTTAATTGGCCATTTGTTTAATAATTTGGAGCCAGTTGCTAGAAAAATCAGATCTTCCGATCCCCCTTCTCAAAATAGTGTTGTTCCACCAAGAGAACCAATCATCCCTATTAGCATTTCGCGTGGAAAAATGGAGGTAACACAATTATATTTTGATGTTTGCTGCAGTAATGCTTGTTTTATTACATTCCTATATTTACATTTTATTTTTAACTGAAATTATAAGGTATTTTCTTCTTTTGGAATAGGATACAACTCATTTTCATAGAGGTCTCGAAATTAACTCCCCAAGTGTTCCATCTACTAATCTGAGAAGTGGAGATGAAGCATGGCATAACATTCCAATACATTCTCCTCAACAATCAAATTGGAAAACTAATGTAATGTTAAATGTATTTGATTTAATTTTTCATTTTTTGAATTTTTATTACATTGGACATTGAACTTTATTGCCTTCTTTATTTTCTTCAAACAGGACACAACCCATTTTAATAGAGGCATACAAATTAACTTCATAGATGTTCCATCTACTGATGTTGGAAGTGAAGAGGGACCATCTCATAGTGTTCATCTAGATCGCCAAAAAAATGTAAATGTTGAATGCATTTGATATTTTCCTCGATTTTTAATTTGTTGTTAGTTGTGCATTATATTTTATGATCTTCTATGGAAAAAACATGATTTCATCTTATGAGGCTAAAGAGATGGAATCCAAAATATCAAATTTTCAAACTAATGTAATTTTCAATGTATTTGATTTTTTTCCATTTTTTAATCTTTATGTATGAATATTCCATCCCCTAATGTTAGAAGTGAAGGGAAACCATCTCATAGGCTTCATACACATCACCAAAAATATGTAAATATTGAATGCATTTGATTTTTTTTATTCATAATTAGTTGGACATGAAGTTTTAAAACATTTTATGCTAAAGACACCTTATCGTCCTCTCAGGTTCCAGAAATGCATACCATAAATTTGGAAAGGTCCTATCATCGATCCATTCCACATGTTTCAAAATTTGGAAGGGAATCTCATGGTGCTGAAAATCGAGTACATTTTAGAAGAAATTTTACTCTTCCACATCATTCTCCACATGGTTCCGCCAATACAAATCATATTTATTTTGATGAAAACATTATTGCAGTGCATAAAAGATTTTGAGAAAAGATATATAGGTTGTTAGTTGTCCAATTGTGCCACATATGCCAAGAATAATATCCAAGAATCCAAGTTTTGAGAGATTCTGAAGGCCCTATTTTTAGACAATGTAAGAATGAAAGAGGTTCCCATCATTTCTTTGGATATAATAACATGGATCCTAGTGAGAAACCTCACATTTTAAGAGTTTTTACTCAAGTTTAATAAATGCTAATAGCACGTGTGAATCCTATTTTGCAAGTGACACATGCTTGAGGTGGGCAATATAAGTATAGCAGTCACACAATTAGATTTCCTCAAGATATTTCTTCAATTGCACAAAGTCTTCCTCGACATGTTGAAGATATTGACTTTCTAATTGTGAGGATACATGTTGCTCAATCTAAATATTATGAATGTTATTTCAAAAGATCTCGAGTTATGGCTGCATTTCATTTCAAAATTGAGCGTAATCGACATTATCAAGATGTTGTAATTGACTATGATTCAATGAATTCTCTTCCAGAAAGATCAACAGATGTCTCATCCAGGCTTAAATTTGTTGATTGTGATATTGAAGAATATGATATCAATGCAACTAATTATGAAGGGTTACCTGTTGATCATTTTCCATCTCATCCTTCTTCTTTTGTTGCTTGCCTACCTAATGAACGAAGAGAAGTGGAAGAAATTAGAGCATTTCTTGATAATGTTGGTTCTTCACATGTTCAAGAAATGGATTGGCCTAATATTGGAACCTCTCCAGTGAATGAATATAATACTGCGGGGTTATTATATATGGCATTCTGTTGTGTAACCAGCTCCAAAAATAGAAGAAAAGAGATATCAACGCCTTAGAAATGAGCCACTTCGAGGGGCCAACCTCCAATACATTACATAAATGAACAATTCTTGGATGATACAAATGAACAAAACCTCCTTCTATATATAGGATTCCATGGGGCCACAATATAATCCTAAGTGGGGCCAACAAATGTAATCCTAGCCACGACTAACAATAATGAGGGAGGGGGAAAGAGGAGGGGGGTGAGTAATAATAACAATATGGGGGTTACAAGGGTACAATAATAACAATAAGGGGCTACACTAACATAATAGAGGGCTACACTATTAATATAGGGAGCTTAACATGCCCCTCTCCTTCAAACAAGTGTTGTCCTCAATGCTTGATTATTTCTTGATGCTTCTGTATAAAATTCTCATCCTCCCATGTGAAATCTTCTACAGGAAAGTTCTTCCACTTTCTGAGATACTCTGAAATTGATCGTACTTGTCGATTTCTTGTTTCTATGACTTCTTCATAACTTCTTTTGATGTCATGTTGATCTTCTTGTTGTTTCATTAGATTCTGCACCAAATTTGGGTTATCCTTTGAGAGTTGGAGAACTTGTTGTTGATGCTCGATGTGATCTTCTACTAATTTATCATCCATATTTGCTATTATTTGATCCTTCAAACCATCCAACTTAGCCTCCATTTCTGCTTTTAAACCATCTATTTCATCTTCAATTGCTCTTCGTAAGATCGAAACTTGTTGCACTTGGTACCGTAATTTTGATATCTCATACTACAACTCTTCCTCTTCATGCGTCATAGTATAGCTTTTTGAGGGATTAATGGGTATGGAATTATTTTTCGTAGGCATTATAGAACCCAATACTGATAAAAATTCTAAAATATGCACTTGGAATCACTTCAATTGCTTTTTCAAACAAACATTATGCAATTTTAAAAACCATATACACACCTTTCTCTTTCTTTTGAGGAGCTAGATATTGAAATTAAATTATCTCTATAATTGCGGATCCTCAATATATGAAATTCAGCCTTGTAGTATTCCTCTGAATATTCTTTCAAATTCCACAGGTCTGATTTGATTTGGATTCTCCAAGACAAAGTTATGTCCAAACTCCCACAATGACCTAATTATGGACTGGTTCAGTAGAGTGAACTTGTACGACTTTCCACGTGTCACTGTTTCATCCTTCATCTCTGAAATTGATAGCCAAGAAACTATAGTCTGTGTACTTGTGACCACTTTTTACGGCACTCCAATCCGATGCCCAGAGAGAGAGTTATTGAAATTTTCCCACGATCACCTCTTTGAGATGAAATTCAGGAGCTTGAAAAAGCACTACCTTCCACAGATCATATCTCCAAAAATATTGTGAACCAAGCTCTGAAATTTTTTGATGAATTTCTTCAGGATTTCAACTTCGCACCATATTAATTTCAGATTCTGAACCTTCGTATAAAAAAATTATAGCGCAAATGCCACGATGACCTGTTTAGGAGCCTGAAAAAAGACCTAACTTCCGCAGATCATATCTCCGAAAATATTGCGAACCAAGCTCTGAAATTTTTTGACGAATTTCCTCAGGATTTCAGCTTCGCACCATAAACATTTCAGCTTCTGATGCTTCGTAGAAAAAAAATTATAGCTAAAATTCCAGGATGACCTGTTTAGAGCAGCGAAACCCTATAATCCAAAGCTCTGATACCAAATGTTGTGTAACCAACTCCAAAAATAGAAGAAAAGAGATATCAACACCTTATAAATGAGCCACTTCGAGGGGGAAACCTCCAATACATTACATAAATGAACAATTCTTGGATGATACAAATGAACAAAACCTCCTTCTATATATAGGAGTCCATGGGGCCACAATGTAATCCTAGCTGACCTAAAAATAATAATGTAAGGGCACAATAATAACAATATGGGGGTTACAAGGGTACAATAATAACAATAAGGGGGGCTACAGTAACATAATAAGGGGCTACACTATTAATATAGGGACTTAACACATTCCCCACATTGTTCCCCACTAGTGATGCTCATTGGTTGCAACCACGTATTTGTAGTGTTGAACTTCATGACTATGCATTGCATCTTCTTAGATACTATGATTAGAGGTTTGGAAGCCATCCTCACTTTTGATATTACCTATTGAACATGATAATGTGACATCAGATCCAGGAAACTGCTGCAGTTTTTGTGAAGAAGCATTTACATGATAACTCACTGACAACAATTGAAGAATTGCGTCACCAACTTTCTAATTTACCAGATAATAATTTGGCTGAGCATCTTATGCAGTTTGGTTCTTCTCTGAGAGGTACAAGGGCATATTGGACTAAATTTTGATCTGAATTGACTGACATGATTACTCAGTTGGGATGTCCATATTTGTTTTTTACTTTGAGTGTAGCTGACACAAAGTGGTCAAAGTTGCATAACCTCATGCCTATACATTCACATCCTCATTGTTTAAATGAGAATCATATGAGAATTGATAATGTTATCCAGTACCCTCATATTGTTTCCACATTTATGCACCATAGATTAAATATATTTCGAGAGGAATTTATCCAAAAATATCTTAAAGTGAAAGACTTCTAGTACAAGCTTATGTTGTTGAATTTATTTTCTATTCGTTGTCAATTTTTTGTTATGGTTCTATTTATATTTTTGTAGTAATTGTATATTCATTTTCTTCAGATATGAGTGGCAGCATAGAGGTTCAACATATATCCATGGTTTCTTATGTTTTCAAGGCACTCCTGACATGGAAGGACTTGATTGGTCAAATGCTTCTGATGTACAAATTGCAAAGAGATTCTTTGAAAATTATGTAACTGCATGGAGTCCATGTGACATACATTGTCAAAACATAATGGTTCCAAGAAGCCTTAATGATGGCCCTTGCTTATTGAATACTGATCAAATTTTCTCTTGCAATCCTCATAATGATTATGAAGAATTGTTAAACCGTGTCCAAAGGCACACAAAGTGTATTGTAGATTCTTGTTTGTGAAAAAAGGGCACTATTCTCAAATGTCGGTACAATGCTCCATGGGATCTTTCTGAGGAATCAAGATTGTTCATAGATGATCAAGGAAGAAAAAAATATTACCCGGCAAGAAATTATGGCACGCTCAATGTACATAACATTGACCTTCTAACAATGTGGCGTGCAAAGGTTGATTTCCAACCAGTGCTTTATCGATATGTTGTCATGAAGTATATTGCTAAGTATGCATCAAAAGCAGAAGAAATGTCTGAAAGTTATCATGATATGTTAACTATAATTTCAAATTATATTTCCTCTGAGGATCATGCTTTGTGTGCTTACAGAAGGTTTCTTGCAGAAACAATTGTTGACTGTGACATTGGAGCACAAGAAACATGCCATATGTTGCTTAAGCTACCTCTTGTTTTTTGTAGCCGAAAATATGTTTCCTTAAATGTTGGAAAAAATGTTTTCAGGAAAATATCAAGGGATAGCATGCAATGTTCATCTGAGAATACTTTCGTTCAACATTGTCAGAAGAGACATTTTTTCCTTGGACATTTATCTTTGATAGAAACAGCAAGATATTGGACATTTGATAACAAGCGTAAAAGGGATCCCTGGAAGCCTAGATATGTTCATGTTATTGTTTGGGTTTGGCCAAGGTTTTATTCTATTCCTGGTGAGGGTTCAGATGAGTTTGAAACTTTTTGTTGGACATAATTGCTCTTGTACAAGCCATTTCATGACATTGTTGCATAAATTGGGCTTTCAACTGAATTATTATTGAAAATTGGAGGAATTTTCGATATCGAGCATGGCATGTTGATAGAAATCCATCAATTATCGATATTATTGAAGATGAAGAAGATGGTTATTTTTCTAACTAGGAAAATAATCTTGAAGATGATTTTCAAGAATGGAAACTTTTTTCTCACTTGGTTCCACCAAATAATGTGAATGTTTATGATCTTCACACCCTTGGTCGAAGGGATTTTGATACATCCTTTGACTGGAAAAGTACAACTATTTCTGATGATGTGGCTAAATAAGCTATTAATTTTATAGGAATGGACAATCTAGGGGCAATATTCTTAACCTTTCAAATAGAAAATTTGCATCTCCAGATTCATTGGAAGAAAAACAACGAATTTATTTTGAAATTGTTTTAAAGCATTTTGCTGAATATGAGATTCATGAAGCTCTTCTTATGATTGTTCAGGGAACTGCAGGCACTGGCAAGTCTTTCCTTAGCCATTGTATTTTTGAAGCTCTTTCTAATTTGTCCAATAATGGAAGATGTCATTTGCTTCTTCTTGCCCCAAGAGGAATAGTTGCCTTAAATATACATGAAAAAACAATCCACTCAGCTCTAAAAATTCCAATTAAAGATATGAAACCACTACAGGGGAAATCACTAGCAGTATTCCAAGAAGAAATGAGGCATATTCGATATATATTAATTGATGAAATGAGCTTTCTATGATCAAGGTTATTCATGCAAATAGATGCTCGATTACGAGAAGCATTTCCTGAGAAAAAGAATTGTCCTTTCAATGGAAGATCCATTATCCTTGTGGGTAACCTTGGCCAACTACCTTCTGTGAGAGATAAGCCTTTGTATGCAGGTAATACAGCAGGGAAATTCTTGTGGAAAAAATTCAAAATTGTTGTCACTCTTGACAAAATATTTCGCCAACAATGGAATAATGAGAAACAATCTTGTTTTCGGATAGTCCTCAATAACATAAGAAATGCAGAACATGTTCTTGAAGATTGGGAGTTTCTTATGTTGTGGGCTGATATGAGGTTACATCCTAGAGAAAGGGATTTATTTAATGCAACAATTCACATGTTTCCAATAAATAATTTGGTGTCCTTCCATAACAGGCATATTTTAAAATCATTAAATTCTCCAATTGCACAATGTATTGCTGAGAATTCAAGGCGTTCAGAAATCAGTGGTGTTGATGATTATCGATTAGACTATGAAGTTTTGTTGTGTTGTGATCAACATGTTATGTTGACATGTAATTTGTGGGTCGAAGCTTGTTTGGTGAATAGTGCACTTGGTTATGTGAATGATATATTTTAAATGCCTACCTCTAAGCCACCTCAGCTTCCAATGTTCACAACTATTGTTTTTTATAAGTATGTTGGTGTTCCATTTGATGCAGGCAATCCAAACATTATACCTATCACACTAGTGATAAGAGGAAATCGAAAACAAATTCCTTTAAAAATGACATGGGCTCTTACAATACACAAATCACGGGGATTGAATTTAAAACGAGCATCAATTGATATCGGGAATAAAGAGCAGCAAGGCCTAACCTTCACAGCCATATCAAGAGTCAAATCAATAGATGGTTTGTGCATTGCACTGCCTTTCTCTTTCCAGCATTATGCCAAGATGAAAGACAACACATATGTTACAATTAGGAAGAAAGAAGAGGAGTGATTGAATTCCATATCGCTATGAAATGAAACTATTAATACTTTTAGCTATTTATAGAATGTTTCTTGAATTTATTTATCATCCTCTTTATTTACTTTTAATATAATAATTATTCTCATATATTACTAAGATGAATACATTCATCATATTCATAGTAATATTTCAGAAATTTGTTTGCATCGTATTTCATGTTGTTCAATTTACCTCTGTTGTTTTTAAGTGGTTATTGTTCCATTCTTTACAATCAACCATTTAGTGATAAACAACCAGTTATATGAGCCAATCATTAAAAGTCAAGATTGAATTCCATATCACTATGATATGAAACTAATAATATTGTGACATAGAATGTATTTTTTTTCTTTTATTGTCTTCTTTATTTACATTTAGTATAATAGTGCTTTTTGTATATTAATGAAATGAATACATTCATCATATTCATAGTAATATCTGAGAAAGTTGTTACATCATATTTCATGTTCTTCAATTCACTTCCTTTTTTTAAGCCATTATTGTTCTTTTGTTTATAATTTACCATTCTGACATATACAACGAGTTATCTGAGCCAAATTTTAAAAACAAATAATGAAATCCATATCCCTATGACATGCAACTACTAATATTGTGACCTATTTATAGAAAAAATTTTGAATTTATTTTATTGTCCTCTTTATTTATTTTTAATATAATATTTATTTTCTTATATTAATGAGATGAATACATTCATATGTTCATAGTGATATTTGAGAAACTTTTTTACATCGTTTTTCATTCATCATATTCATAGTAATATTTTAGAAAGTTGTTTACATCGTTTTTCATGTTCAATTTACTTCTTCTTTTTAAGTGGCTATTGTTCTTTTATTTTTACAATGAATCATTCACACATAAACAACGAGTTATATGAGAAAACCATTAAAAATCAATTTACTAATTTGTTCATATTGATATTAATATTGTGGATTCATATTATATCATGAATTACAAAATTATTGGCTAAATGCTATTAATATTATTATTTAGAATGATATCCAACAGTAATGAAAATTTTCTCCACCATACCAAAAATTACCTATATTAATATTGCTAATTATTATTTCTATTAATTAATTTTAATGATTTTATATATTAATATTAAAGAGACATTGTGTCTATACATTAATGTGAATAACAACATTAAACATCGATGTAAATATTTTGATTGAAGATTAGGTTTAATAAATCTATGTTTTTTTTGGTTCAATGACAACATATTTATATTTGATACTAATATTTAACTAAAATTAATATATACATTAACATTAATTTAAATACAAATATATAATTACTAACATTATTGTTATTTGATTTTAAAGATAAATTTAACACAATTGTGAATTCTTGTTGACTATTCTAATAATGGTCATATCGCTCATTTAATTTTATTACTCATTTCATCTGTACAATATGTATTGCTAATGAGATTTATATTTGTAGAAATTTTTATATCATTTTGTTCATGTAGTGTTAGGTTATTTTATAGCATGACTTTTTTAAGATAAATTTTTCTAACAATAATAAAAATTGGTTGTTATGTTATATATATGTGTGTGTGTGTGTGTGTGTGTGTGTGTGCATACATTTTTGTGTGTGTGCATTAGTTTTGATTTTGTCATTTTTCCTTTCAAATGGAGATATGGATAATAATGATGGCATTTATTATAATCAAGCAGTGGAAAATATTTCTAGAGTGATAAGTTCTCTTTCGTATCTTGGGAACAAGTTCAATAGAAAACATGGCTTCCATCTTGCATTTATTGATGAGCATCTTGGTGTGCCAGATGAAATGAAAACGAATGTAAAATACTTGTTGCATCTGCACATGAGGGAGGCTGGGAGGAAACCAAGAAGGGATTGGTTGGAAAGTGTTAAGTATCGTGATCATTATCCTGTTGATTTTAATTGGTGTTCCTTTTGTTGTCAGTCTGGTTGTGTTTTGGAAGAGGCTATTTGATAAATGAATTTTGATCTATTTTTATAGTGGAAATTTTTGGTGTAAAGACAAGAAAAACTATATGCTACTTTCCATGTTCTTTCTTTGGTTGCAATGATGGTGAAATTGAATATCCCTTTAATGTTAATATTATTGTTTATCCCTTAGGTTCACCAATTCCTTTGGTTTGTAATATTAAACCCTTGGGTTAATTACTTCTTTTGGTTTATAATATTAGTAATCCCTTTGGTTTATTAATCTCTTGAGTTTAAAATATTTACTCTTATGATTTATTAATTTCTTAGGTTTTTGAGTTTAAAATATTAGCTCTTAGGGTTTATTAATCTCTTATGTTTTTAACATTATTCCCTTGGACTTATTGATCCCTTAATTTTTTAATATTTATCCCTTGGGTTCACCATTTCCTTTGGTTTATAATATTAAACACTTGGGTTTATTAGTTATTTTGGTTTATAATATTAGTAACCCCTTCAGTTTATTAATCTCTTGAGCTTACATTATTAATTGTTAGGGTTTATTAATTTCTTAGGTTTTTGAGTTTAAAATATTAATTCTTAGGGATTATTAACCCCTTGAAATTTCTAATTCTTTAGGTTGGTAATATTAGGTGCTAAATTTTAGTCATACACTTTGATATTAATGCATGGTCCAATTTCACATTATGAAAACCATTGCCTCAATATCAAAATAAAGCATGGGTGACCATTGTTAATCATCGTTAGTCGTATTCAATCAAGGTCTTCCATGGTTGAATGTCACATTATGACAAATATTCTCTCAATATGAAAATAAATCACGGCCAACCATGGTCATTTTTCGTCCAACATCGCATTGTGACAACAATTGCCTCAATGTTTAAATCAAGAATTATTTTGTAGGCTTTATTAATCTCTTGTGTTTTTAATATTGATCCCTTCAGCTTATTGATCCCTTAGATTTTTAATATTTATCCCTTGGGTTCACCAATTCCTTGGGTGACTCCAATTTAAAACCTTGGGTTTATTAGTTCTTTTGGTTTATAATATTAATAATCCCTTGGGTTTTAAAATATCTTGAGTTAAAAATATTAATTCTTAAGGTTTATTAATTTCTTAGGGTTTATTAATTCTTAGGTTTTATTAATTCTTAGGTTTTAGTCTTCCATGGTTGAGTGTCACATTATCATAAATATTCTCTCAATATGAAAATCAACCATGGCCAACCATGGTCATTTTTCGTCCAATGCTGCATCGTGACAACAATTGCCTCGACGTTTAAATCAAGCATTAATTTGTAGGCTTTATTAATCTCTTGTGCTTTTAATATTAAGCTTATTTATCCCTTAGGTTTTTAATATTTATCCCTTCAGTTCACCAATTCCTTGGGAAAATCCAATTTAAAACCTTGGGTTTATTAGTTCTTTTGGTTTATAATATTAATAATCCCTTGGGTTTTAAAATGTCTTGAGTTAAAAATATTAATCCTTAAGATTTATTAATTTCTTAGGGTTTATTAATTCTTAGTTTTTATTAATTTATTAATCTCTTGTGTTTTTAATATTGATCCCTTAGTCTTATTGATCCCTTAGGTCTTTAAAATTTATCCCTTGGGTTCACCAATTCCTTTTGTTTGTAATATTAAAACCTTACGTTTATTAGTTCTTTTGGTTTATAATATTAATAACCCATTGGGTTTATTAATATCTTTAGTTTAAAATATTAATTATTAGGGTTTGTTAATCTCTTGAGTTTAAAATATTCATTCTTAAGGTTTATTACTTTCTTGGTTTATAATAATAATATTTCTCCCTTGGGTTCACTAATTCCTTTAGTTTATAATATTAAACCCTTGGGTTTATCACTTATTTTGGTTTATAATATTAATAACCTCTTGGGTTTATTAATCTCTTGAATTTAAAATATTAATTATTAGGGTTTATTAATTTCTTATGTTTTTTAGTTTAAAATATTTATTCTTAGGGTTTATTAATCTCTTGAGTTTTTAATATTGACCCCTTGGCCTTATTGATCCCTTAGATTTTTTATATTTATCCCTTGGGCTCACCGATTCCTTTGGTTTATAATATTTAACACTTGGTTTTATTAGTTCTTTTGGTTTATAATATTAATAATCCATTGGGTTTATTAATATTTTGATTTTAAAATATTGATTCTTATGGTTTATTAATTTCCTAGGTTTTTTAGTGTAAAATATTAATTCTTAGGGTTTATTAATTTCTTTTATTTTGAATATTATTCCCTTCGCCTTATTGATCCCTTAGGTTTTTAATATTTATCCCTTGGGTTCGCCAATTCCTTTGGTTTATAATATTAAACCTTTGAGTTTATCACTTCTTTTGGTTTATAATATTAATAATCTCTTGGGTTTATTAATCTCTTCGATTTAAAATATTAATTATTAGGGTTTATTAATTTCTTAGGTTTTTTAGTTTAAAATACTTATTCTTAGGGTTTATTAATCTCTTGTGTTTTTAATATTGACCCCTTGGCCTTATTGATCCCTTAGGTTTTTAATATTTATCCCTTGGGTTCATTGATTCCTTTGGTTTATAATATTCAACCGTTGGGTCTATTAGCTCTTTTGTTTTATAATATTAATAATCAATTGGGTTTATTAATATTTTGAGTTTAAAATATTGATTCTTATGGTTTATTAATTTCCTAGGTTTTTTAGTGTAAAATATTAATTCTTAGGGTTTATTAATTTCTTGTATTTTGAATATTATTCCCTTCACCTTATTTTTTTTTGTAAGTAAGTATGGATCAATATATTATGATATGAACAGATGTTACAGCTTTGATGCTCGAAGACTTATGGCTTCGACAGTGGAGAGGCCTGCTTTGATTCGATCTTACATAGGACTGAGTTTTTACACAGCTGAACAGTAGCTAGAATTTTGACCATCTTAGTCCTTAAAACAAAACTGCAGGGCTGCCACTCAGGGTCACCCTATGATTGCAAAACTAGACCAAAACATTGTTGTAGGCCACAGTGGCCTTTAACAAGCCGAAAATTGACTGTAAAGAGACTGTAAAGAGACATAGGAAACGAAACAGAAATTGACCAGTTGACAGAAAAACACAGGAAATGCTGAGCCATTAGATAGTTGGAGTGGAAGCACCAGAGTGTCCCCCTTCGACCAGAGTAACGCCCTCACCGCCTGTGGCAGGAGCCCGTGGCTTGAACCGTCTGATCACGGTGGCCTGCGAATCGTCCGAAGGAAGCTCGATGGACACATGGAGTATGTGGCGGAGGTAGATTTCAAAGCGGCGGATGAACTTTTCCAGGGCCTTGCCATGCTGTTTTAGTTCCTCGGTCAGCGAGTTGAATGCAACCTCCAGTTTGTCGAGGCGGGCGGTGTTTCGAGCTGACGCCATGGAGGTCGCCGCAAACGTCTCCTTCACTGCTTCCCCCTGCATGGCTATGGCTTTGGCCAACATCGGTTCCATTTTCCAAGCGACGACTTGGGTTTGACGTGTAGATGGAGTTCCGGGGTCCACGAGCCAATCAACCTCCTCGCTAATGTTAGTATCATCCATCTGTGTTCGAGCCAGTTCCACTTCTTCCTCCAACACCTCGATTGTCTACTTGCCGCGTTTAGAAACAGAAGCCTCATAACAGTCCTTGGCCCTTTTGAGGACTTGTGAGGCTTTGATGCTTGGCAGATTCAGTTCCGCCATGGCGCTTGAGACAGTGCTTGCAACGATCACTTTTCGTAAGCTGAAATCTAGATTAGATGAGGAACCTGCAGGTTGATAATCCAAAGCAGGAATGATACAGAAAGGTCGAGGGGAGGAGCTAATAAAGAGATTGGAGATGGGTTGAAGCGTGCTGCGGAGAAGCCATTTAAGGCCATAATGGAGGGAAAGTTGCCTAAATGTACTGCCGCCAAAGCTGGGTGAGTGATCAAGGATTTCCATCCTGCCATGTAATCCTTCACACGCTGTCATCCTGCACTTAAAGCGCTTGGTGGAGCTCTTTCCTCTACCATAATTCCTTCTCATTAAGGAAGGCTGATCCCGATGGCTTCTCGTTAATCTCTCCTGCGTGTGCCGCCTGACTTGCGCAATCACCATACCGTTAAGCCTGATTTTCTGATGACGGCTGACCTGCCGTCCATCCTACGGAATCACCTGCATTCAAGTCTTTCCTTGAGATTGTGTTGCATTGATCCCGAAGCTTGTCATCCGTGAGATCATGCCAACACGTGTCCCAGGCAATAGTCGGGTTGTCAACCGCGTAGTTAGCAATGTGGTCCACAAGCGAGTTTGCTTGCCTTCGCACAGACTGCAAGATTATTCCGCTGAGAGATGGCAAATGCTGTGAAATCCTCTCCGTGACCGCAGCTAACCTCCAATGCTTGATTGCTTTGGTGGGCTGCATCCCATGTTGGATTTTCTTTACTGTGGTTATGGCCACCTGAGAGTCGCCTTCCACGATAGCTTTCCTTTTTCCAAGCTGAACTAAGAGTCGGAGACCCTGTTCTAAAGTTGTGAATTCAGCGTAGTTGTTTGTGGTTTCTCCCAAATTTTTGCTTAGGATTTGAATGATGCTTCCAGTTTAATCACGTAGAACCCCACCTGCCCTAGCTGGGCCAGGGTTTCCCTTTGCTGCGCCGTCGAAGTTCAACTTGCAGAAGCCATGGGGCGGACGCTGCCAGACAACAGGAGGAGGAATTGGTCGTAGAGCCGTTTTCTTCAGGAGATGTTCCGCTGAATCAATGAGCCCGAAGATGCCCAGAATTCTTCTGTCATTGGGAGAGATCGTTTCAACCTTTTCCTCTGTGCACCAGGTACGGGTTTTTTCCGTGAGCCCTTGCATGATGACTATTTTTAAATCATCGAGTTGCCGAATGCTACGCTTTTGGAAAATGCGGTTGTTTCTTTCCTTCCATACATTCCATATGAGGAATCCTGGACTGTTCTTCCACAGTGTGTTTACCATAGCGCTGTTGGAGTATTGTGTTCGCCAATTGGTTATGGTATCTTGGATTGAATTGTGTTGTCTGTCTGACTGTCGGAAGATATCTTGAAGCCATTCCCAAAGCTTGTTAGTCCAGTCACAGTTGTTGAAGAGATGATTGGTGGTTTCCTCCTGCTGCTCGCATAATGGGCAACGGGAAGGCCCTGTAAACCCTCTTTTGGTGAGATTTTCCCATGTTAGGACTTTCCTGTTTTTTATGAGCCACAGGAACATTTTAATTTTGGGCCATAGAATTCCGGCCCAGACATTTTCATACCAATCCACCTTGTCCTGCTCCTCCCTGTTATCCAAGTAGTGCCTGGCTTCTTTCAGGTTGAAAGAGCCGCCAGATAGCATGCCCCAGCGGAGTTTGTCCGGACCGTGCATTTCCCTGATAACTCTTTTCCTGAGGGTGTCGTTGAGTGTGTTGTTTAGATTTTGCAGTAGTTCCTCAGGGGGAGGGGGAGTTGGTTGCCAGCTCCTCCATTGCTGCGGTTCACTACTTTGAGCCCAGTAATGATGGACTCTTATTTTCCCTTTTTCCTGATACCATCGCTGCAAAGGATGAAAATTAGGGCTTTCCAGTATCGGGAGCTGTTGCCAAGCGTCTTCCCAGAAGAGAGCCGACTGCCCGTTTCTTATTTCCCAAAAGCAATGGTCCTGAATTATATGTCGATTGGCTCGAGCTAAGTTCCATATGGGGGAGCCCATCGGGACCTCGGTGATTCGGATAAGCTCTTCATGCTGCCAATGAGCTGCATACTTAGCCTTCCAAAAATTTTCCCACGGAGTATGCGGCTCTGTTAACCATCTCCACCATAGCTTGGCTCCATTGGCCTTATTGGTAGTTCCAGGATCCTGTAACCCTATCCCTCCGAAGATTTTGGGCCGGCATAGTTTGTCCCAAGCCGCCAATGCCCATTTTTGCTTGCCAGAGTTTCCCGACCATAGGAAGTTTCGTTGGATGGTTCTAATTTTCTGAAGGATCCCTTGCGGGGCTGGGAGAATCGAAAACATGTAGTGAGGAATAGCTTGAAGAACTGCTTTGGTCATTACCATACGCCCTGCCAGATTGAGGACTCTGTTGGTCCAGTGGTTGCATTTGTCAGCAAGCTTGGTTGTCATATTTTCCCAATGAGACTTATGCCATGGCTTGTCGGTGAGGGGAATCCCTAAGTACTTGGAAGGGAGAGAGCTTCGCTTGAAACCGAGGATCTCAGTTAAATGTCTTTGAACCGCCAGATGGGTGTTAAAAAAGAAGACTGAGGATTTGTCAAAGTTGAAATCCATTCCAGAAGCCTGACTGAACAAGGTGAGAACTTTCTTCTTTTACAGTGGGCGTGCCATGTAGCATTGTGTCATCCACGAACTGCTGGTGCGTGGTGGCCGGAAAATTGGTTAATGGCTGCAAATCCTTTATCAGATTGTTCTCCTGAGCAGATTTAATGAGACGGCTGAACCCTTCCATTAGAATAACAAAAAGGAAAGGGGAGATTGGGTCTCCCTGCCTTATACCCCTGGTTGGGTAGAAAGGTTGAGAGGGGGCTCCATTGATTAGAATCGAATGGTTAGGCGTTTTGATCAGAGCTAAGATCCAATTTATCCATCTTGTGCTGAAGCCAAAAGCTTTGAGGACAGCCTCGAGATAGGCCCAACTCACTTTATCATATGCTTTTGAGAGGTCCAATTGAATTATCATACCTGCCTTTCTTAGTGTCTTTAGAGTATGAATCATTTCGTGGGCTAACAGAACGTTATCCACGATATGTCGTCCTTCCACGTAACCTGATTGTTCCTCTGAAATGATTTGAGGTAAGATAGGTTTTAGTCTATTAGCTATGACTTTAGAAATGATCTTATAAACCACATTGCAGAGGGCAATGGGCCTAAATTTGGACGGAGTGCAGGCATCTTTCTCCTTGGGGATTAAAGCAATAAAAGTGGAGTTCAGTGACTTTAAGATGGAAGAAGATAATCTTGAATCTTCTACCACTTCCCAAATGTCTTCTTTCACAATTTCCCAGCAGGCCTTGAAGAAATCCACTGTGAATCCATCAGGCCCTGGAGCCTTCCCGTTGGCCATTTCTCTGACCGCCACCTCCACCTCCTGGAGAGAAACTGGTCGTTCCAAGGCACTGTTTTGCTCATCGGAGATGAGTTTGGGTATGGTTGAGGTCACCCTGGCAATGGCCTCCCTTCGATCGCAATCTCGTTCAGTGGAAATGAACTGAAAATGTCTGCGAAGTTGATTGGCGATGTCCTGGTGTGAGTTGAGAACCTCTCCATGCTCTCCTTGTAATCTGGTGATTCTATTACTGCATCTATAGTCAATAGCAGACCTGTGGAAGAACTTAGTGTTCCTATCTCCCTCCTTCAGCCATTGATTGCGCGACTTTTGCTTCCATAATATTTTTTCCTGCTCGCACCTTTCATTCCATTTCTTCATGAGCTGCTTTTCCATCTTGATGGATTCCTGTGATGTATTACCCTGAATCCATCCATTGTGGATCTCTTCCAGTTGCTGCTCCAGATGGCGTTTGTCTGCAAATATATCTCCAAAGAGCTCTCGATTCCAGGTTTTCAGTTGTGCTTTAATAAACTTGAGCCTTGCTTGTAAGTTGAACATTTTTGTGCCCTCTACAGGAAGAGGAATCTTCCACCAAGTTTTGATGCGGCTGAGAAAATCTTTATGGGTGAGCCAAAATCTTTCGAAGCGGAAAGGCCTGTTTTTGGGGGTGCCTGAAATCGACACTTGCAGAGAGATGGGCCAGTTGTATAATCCCCCGGAAGGGAGGATTTCAGAACTTATAATGTTCCCTTCAAGGAGAAGGCTTTCAGAGACTAGAAAGCGATCCAATCGGGAAGCTATAAACCTGTCTCCTCCTTGTCTATTGGTCCAAGTGAACATACCATTGCTAGGTTTTATGTCTACCAAGCTTAGTTCTTGAATAAAGGCATTAAAGGCCCAGGCATCATTGCTAAGAACCCTGGTGCCCCCTTTCTTTTCCTCGAGAGAGGTTATCATATTGAAGTCCCCACCATAAATGGCCTGAGAGGTGTTGTGCCTGTGATACAGGCTGCTTAATTGACGGAGCAGCTGAAATTTATCCTCCAGATGTTGGGGGCTGTAGATATTGACAAATAAGAAGGAGCCTTTTTCTCTAATAATTTGCATTTGCAGGGCTAGGAAATGCTTTGAGGCTTCAGCATTAATGAGATGGTAGACATTTGGATTCCATAGGATGGCTAAGCCTCCGCTCATTCTTGTTCCTTCCACAGCCAGATGCTCGAGATGTATGCTCAGACGCTTAGTTAGCTCATCTTGTTTCTGAATAGTGCATTTGGTTTCCTAGAGGAAGACCATATCCAGTTTTTCTTGTGTTATTTTCTTTTTCAGGAGCCTCTGTTTCCTGAGGCTTCCCAGTCCTCTTGCATTCCATGAGAGGACTTTCATAGTTAACTAGGTTTAGGAGGAGAAGGAGAAAGCCTCAAGGGCTTTCATCTTTCCCGAGTTTATCAGCAATTGACCTATTTCGAGGAGAGCATCTTTGTCTGATCTTCTTCCTCATTTCTTTTTGTACTGGCTGCTAGCTTGCGTATGGTGTAGGGTTTGTGATTTGATGCCCAAGCTCTTGGTTGTGCCACGACCCCGTTTCATACCTTTTGATACTGCATCCTGTCTGGCTAAGAATAGATGGTTGATCCTGTTAATTTCTTCTTCTGGTATTTTGTCTATCCCTTTTTGTTTCCATTGTTCCACTATTGAATTAAGATCTAGCCCTTCTTTTTCCAAAATCTCATCCAATTCTAGGTCTTCCGTGCCCTGTTCACTGAGGACCATGTCTTCATCTCCTTCCTGGTTCTTGTCTTCTGAGTTTTCTGTGTTGAGATCCCCCGATTTGAGGGTTTCTTTAGTCTGATCATTTGTCTTCGTTATTATCTTAGCTGCTGGATTCGGTTCTACCTTATCCTTTTGAGAATCCTCACCCAGTATTTCAAAAGGATTTGTTGTGCCAGTGTTTGGATCTGTTGTTTTAGGAGGATTTCTACGATTGGCCCTGTGTCTGCCTGTGGGTCGAATGAATCCATCCGAGGACGAAGAGGATTTCCCTTTGGGGTGTTCCTCTGTTTTGTTTTGAGGGCATTCTCTAATTAAATGCCCATGCTCATGGCATTTCCGGCATCTGAATGGTATTTTCTCATAGTCAATAGTTTGAAAGTAGGTTTCATCTCTGTAATCTAACCAAAGCCCTTCGTGCAAAGGTCCAGAAACATCCATTTCAACACAGATGCGAGCATAAGTTGTGTACCTTTTTTGAAGAGTGGCTTCAGAAGCACGGACAAAAGTGCCTAGAGTGTTGCCGATTTGCTCCAGCGCTGCTGGTCTCCAGTAGTCAATTGGCAGGGAGAAGATTCTGATCCAGACTGGCACTTGAGTGAAGGTCTCCTGCTCGGGTGCGAAGTTAGGTTTCCACGGCCGCATATAGAGGCCCGCAGAAGCATAAAAGTAGGGGCCTCCTTCAAAGATCCGGTCCTTATCGTCCAGATTGGTAAACACCACCGTGAAAAAGCCCTTGGCTCCTAGGTGAAGTTGTACATCCCCTCGCGGTTTCCAGACTTGCTTGATCCATTGACAGAGAGCTTTTTCACTGGGCCAGAACCCCATGAATTTGCATATTACCGCGTAGATTGACATGTGATCCCGGTATTCTTGTAGATCTGGGTCAGTGATGTTGACGCTAAGGCTATCAAGAACCTTTGGTTTGCATCGCCCTTGAAATTTTGGTTGTGCTCCATTTCCTCCAGAATCTTCAGATCGACCAAGATGAGTGCTTTGGTAGGCATTATCACTCAGATCTGCAGCTTTTCTTAGTGGATCTGCCTCTTGCGAGGGTTGATCGAGACGGATTCCTCCTTTTCTGGTAGATCCTTCCACCGTTTCTTCCGTGAGGCCATCTGAGAGCGTCTCATTATGGCCGGCATGATTACGAGTTGCTAAGGAGCCCAGGATCTTTGAACCCTCAGCCATCTTCTTGCCTTTTTCTATAATTACTTGCTTGAAAGTGGGGGCTCCAGGGGCCCCCGGCCGTCCCACCTTTTGCGCCAGTTTTAGACCTTGTTGCCGCAGATCTTGGAGGCGATCTTGGCTTCTTGCCAGCGTTCTGGCTCTGGATCTGAGATCGATCCTCAAAACCCTAAACCTTTCACATCAGATTAGCCGCAGATATTCCCTTCACCTTATTGAGCCCTTAGGTTTTTAATATTTATCCCTTGGTTTCACCAATTCCTTTGGTTATAATATTGAACCCTTGGGTTTATTAGTTTTTTTGGTTTATAATATTAATAATCCATTGGTTTATTAATATCTTGAGTTTAAAATATTTATTCTTACAGTTTATTAATTTCATAAGTTTTTGAGTTTCAAATATTAATTCATAGGGTTTATTAATCCCTTTAGTTTACTAATTGTGACAATAATTGTCTCAATGTTTAAATCAAGCATGGTCAACCACATTTATTTTATGGTTTATAGTATTTATCTAAGGGTTTTTATATACTCAAGGTTTATAATATTAATCTCTTAGGTTTAATATTATTCTCTTGGGTTTATAATATTAATAATAATGTGATTTTATCAATCCATTGTGTTTAAGATATTAATTTGTAGGAATTATTAATCTCTTATGTTTTTAATATTAATCCCTTCGCCTTATTGATGCCTTAATTTTTTAATATTTATCCTTTGGGTTCATCAATTCCTTGGGTTTATAATATTAAATTCTTGGGTTTATTACTTCTTTTGGTTTCTAATATTAATAATCCCTTGGATTTTTAAATCTCTTGAGTTTAATATATTAATTTTTAAGGTTTATTAATTTCTCAGGGTTTTGTGTTTAAAAAATTAATTTTTATGGTTCACTTTAGAATATTAATTCTTAGGGTTTATTAATTTCTTGGTTTATAATATTTATATTGATCCCTTTGGTTTATAATAATTTTCCCTTAGGTTTACTAATTTCTTGGGTTTATAATATTAAAATCTTTGGTTTATTTGTTCCTTAACTTTATAATATTAATAACTCCTTTGGATTAACATTTAATGGCTTGAGCTTTTTAATCCCTTGAGTTTAAAAAATTTATGTTGTTTTCATGGTTTATAGAATTTATGTAAGGGTTTTATACTTACCTTCTTTTTATACTTAAGGTTTATAATATTAATCTCTGATGTTTAATGTTGTTCCCATAGGTTTATAAACCCTTGGTTTCTTTGTACTAATTATTATTTCCTTGGGTTTTTAATATCAATCTATTTGGTTTATTGATCATTCACGTTATTAAATCGTTAGGTTTATATTATTAAAAATCCCTAAAATTGATTGTTCTCTTCCGTTTATAATATTAATAATCATGTGAGTTTATCATTCATTTTTATTTAAAATATTAATTCCTAGGCTTTATTAACCTCTTCTCTTTTTAATATAGATCCCTTGGGGTTCTTGATCTCTTAAGTTCTTAATATTTTTCCCTAGGGTTCTCTAATTCCTTCGGGTTATAATATTAGATCCTTGGTTTTAATAGTTATTTTGTCTTATAATATTAATAATCCCTTTGGATTTTGGTAAGAGATATACACTTATTATAAATAGTAATAAAAATACTATTATTATGTTATAATTGAATTTTAGTATAGTTTGAGTTATAACAATTGTATTCAAAAAATAATATATATATATATTAGTTCAAAATATAATAGGCATATAGTTAATATTATTAATATATTATAAGTAGATATATAAAATATATTGGATTATATTGATAAATATATAATGATTATTTTCGTAATATACATGTGGTGGGTGGTGGATATAGGCTTATTGGCGTATATCAGCCACATTGGTTAATGTGGTTGTAAATTTATTTTTGTAAATCCATTTTATATACTCCTATCGGCGTATATCAACCACATTGGTAAATTTGATTGTGATAGTTATACGGTTATCATAAAATGTTACATAATTCTTCGAGTTGTGTCATTAGTCATTTTCATTTGGTGTATGTCTCAAGCAACCACCATGGTCACACTGATACTTGATTATTTTAATTTTTGCATTAGTTTATATTTTTACCCCTCATGCTATCAAATTAATTGGAGAATTTTTCTTCGCTCTTTTAATGGTCAAAATCATCAAGAGTTTATTTTTTGTACATTCTTTTCTTCATCAAAATTTAAGGAACAAAGAAAATATAAAAGGGAATTTATTCCTTGGTTGTATATTATTTTAGTGATTTTTGTATTGTATTTTTAAAAATTAGTTCTTCCTTCTATGTTTTAAGGATGATTATTATATGTACAAACATTAGATATATTTTATAATATTATTATAGGTTATCCTCATCGGGACTAAGCATTTTTTTTTGGGTTGCTACCCAAACCCTACAAGTACACATAGTAAATTCAACATAATTTTCAACATACGTTAGATTTTCCTTCAACAATATAGTTATCATTCAAAAATTAAAGAAAACATCCATCAATCTTTTGATCGGAAAAGAGAATAGTACATCACATTAATCAAAATTAAGAAATTTCATCGACACTTATTTGTTCCTATCTCTATCACATGTGACAATAGTACTGTTGGTCGCTTTAATTGTTTTCACAATTCAAGCTCCAAATAAATTGTCAACCCGAGGAAGTCTTTTTATTCCAAAGACAATCACGCACTGGATATGCTCAATTTCAAAAGCAAAAACAATGTTGTAGTAAAAACCACACAATTATCAATCACACAAATCTTATTATTCACACTCTGTTTAATCAAAGCTGAAGTTAATTATGTTATAGCAGAAGTAATTCCTAGGTTGCAGTTTAGAATTTAAATAGAGGGAAATCAATCTGCAGGAAAGGAAACCAATCAACCATAACAGGAACAGGACCCTATTCCGTAATTAGGAACTTCAGCACCTGCTTCCTGACACTAATCACTCTGTAGCAAAGATAACTCAAGAGACCAAGACCCTATTCCCATGAACAGGAACCTTCAGCACTTGTCTCCTGTTTCCAATCACACTGCAGGAAAAGAAAGGCAATTAGTGGGAGCAGGACCCTATTCCTTTGTACAGGAACCTTCAGCACCTGCTTCCCAACATTATACATTCAAACATATAACAGAAATAGATTTCTCAACTTCTTAAGGATGAATGTACTGAACACATGTAGCGTTAAGGAAACAGAATATTCAATAAACTACAGAACTGTGTAACTGGTGTCTCAGCAACAGAATTAAAGTAAAGTGAAAACAGCATAAAGAAAGTAAAAAAACTACAGGGACAGAAGGGTGAATCTTGTGAGGAAGGTGGGCCCTTTCCCTCTCACAAGATTCCCTAGGGAAAGAATTAAATTGGAGCTCTCAAAAGGAGATTTTATTCATCTGTCAAAAGAAATGATACATTACAGATGGAGTCTAGCTCCAGTCTCTCAATTACAATGTTCTCCTGTAGCTTTCAAACTCGAACTCCCCTCTAATGATGATGTCTCCTCTTTTTAAAGAGGAGACATCTCTTACAATTACATGAGAGCGAATCTATGTTTATCCCAATTCTGTTCTTCTTTCTTAAAACAGGACTATTCTGTTCTTCCATAAAAAGATATTGTTACAACAGATACAACAAGAATGCTATCTTCAGAATAATCCGTGTAACCATGTCTTCATGCTGTTTCCATTGTTCCACGAAATACTCTTCCAGAATCGCAAATTACGAGTGACGGAATTTGTGTGCTTGCTGGCTGTTTCAGCAACGAAGTCAACTGTTTCAGCAACGGAGTCGGTTGTTCCAGCACATAGATTATCTGCGATCTTTTAGACTTATGTTAGCAACAATCCACTTCGATTAATGATAAAATATAAGAGTATTATGGAATTATATGTAAACAGATTAAACATATAATAAAGAAGAGGATTTTATATACCTTGGGATAAAGTAAATGAAAATGATAATGGAATCATGGTTATAAGGATAAGATGGTGTCAAAGTATATAGTAAAAATGCTACATAGTGGAGTCCTAACATCCCCCCCAGCTGAAAATGTTGCATGTCCTCAGGCAACCCCTAGTCTGAGTCAGAGTCTGAGTACTGATTCTGTGCATGCAAATTGCTCAAGCAGTAGCTGGAGAAGGTGGCATCTGTAGGAGCTCGGAATCTTCTATGGTTCTGCAAGTGCTGCCATGCTAAAGCTTCATCTCTGCCAGCCAATTGGTAGTGACACTGATATTTCTCTGAAGGCAGCCATAAAATTGGAAAATGAAAATGGTAGCCAATCCAGTTTTCTCCACAATGTCGAATGCATCTGATATAAGTAGGTATCCTGGAAAGTGCATCTTGGAGATTGTCAGGGTTAAAAGGGTGATAATCTTGTCTTTCTTTACATGACTGCTGCCAAAACATAGTGTTGGCCTTCAATGCAGCAGTCCCCTTTACTCTAATTTGCTGTTGACACTTCAAAAGTGTTGAAGCCTGTAGTTGTTGCATGTACCTCTGCATTCCTGGCTTCTGTAGGAATTGGTGATATTGTGCTATAAACATGGCTGGACTTAAAGGTTCTGGTCTAATCCAAAGGAGCCTATTCTCCTCATTATGACTGCTTGCAATAAACGCAGTCTTCCAAGTGAGCTGATTGGCCAAAAATGAAACAAATGCCCTTATTTGTATATCACCTGCAATTGGAATAAGATTAACTCTTCTATTGTCGGGAATGGCCTCATTATGGAGGTAAAGTTCGCACAGCAAATGCTGATCATTTTCGGGGGCCTCAGCAAAAGTCTCAACAAATTGTTCTGAAGTAAGCAATCCATGCGGTCTGCCATCCTTTATTGCTTTTAATTGAAAATAAATTAAACATTCAGAAAGGAAAAGAGAGTAATTTACAGAGGGTTTGCGGGTAGCCATAAACTTCTTCACTAATGAAAACATCAAGGCCATCTTTTCCTTTGATTCCTTGAGTTCCTTCTTGGAATCCCTGAGCTGTTGCAGCGTCTGTTCCCAACTATCCCAGTTGGCGTACATGTGATTCTGCCATGCTAACTTGTGCTGCTGTAATATTGTATCTTGTTCTTCAGCATATTGTGTCTTCCATTTGTTCATCAGTTCTAACTGATTCCATGGCAGGGTCTGTGTGCTGGCATTAGAAGTACTGGGTTGGGACATTGTTTGAGTGGCTGCATTGACTGACTCAGGGTAAGAAACCCGTGGTTGTGGTACTGTCTGAGTGGCTGAGCTGACTAGCTCAGGACAAGATCTCTGTGGTTGTGTTTCTGTCTGAGTGGCTGCACTAACTGACGCAGGGCGAGATATCTGAGGTTTAGTTTCTTTTTCTACACTTTTTGGGAGCCCTACTGGTTCTTGTGGAGAAGTAGGGCATTCTTCTTTTATTGCAGCTGATGTAGATGCCTCAGATACTTGAATTTTGACTAGTTTGTAGCCTGCCTGCTGGTAAATATTGCCACACTCATGGCACATGTATTCCCTGCATGGCTCCCTATTTTGTGATGATGTTGTGTGTGCCAGCATATAGAGATTCAGTTCTCTATTGAAGGCTTCTCGTGCCATGATTAATTCATTCTTAGAGGCTTCTAACTCAGACTTCAAAAACTGATTTTCTTCCAATAAAGATGCCACAGTATATGAACCTTGTATGTTGGTTGATTTTCCTGGGGTTGTCTGCTGATGCACAGCCGTAGCTGGTTCTTGTGGATCAGCTACGGCTGGTCTCCCTGTATCATCGTGCTTGGTGTATGATTTTGGTACCACAGTGGCTGGTTCTTGTGTTTCAGCCTCTGGGTAAGTGACTGGTTCTTGTGTGACAGTCACTGTTTGAGCCATAAACAATGTCGTATTATCCCGGGGCATTGGTTCTTGTGTGGCAATGCCACCGGACGAGACGGGTTGGGGGATTTGAAATGGGGGTGAAGATTGGAGTTTTAACAGAATAGTGGCAGGGTCAGGGGAAATGGGAGTAACTCCTGTTTCAACAGTCATCTTCATTTTCCTTTTTGGTAGAAAAGCAGAGAAATCACTGTCTTTCCTTTTCTTCGCAGGGGAAGATTCTTTTCTGGGGGAAGGGCTTTCGGAAGAAGTAAAAATTTGGAATGTGGCCCTTGTTCGACGTTTTGAGACAGAGACTGTTGGGGTTCTTTTCTTCCTTTTTCGAGTAGGTGGGGATGGGGGTGTTAGAGAGTCATCGCTAGGGATAGAAATAGTGGGAATGGTTGACTCTACTAAGTGGGATGAACTTGGGGTTGGGTCAACTGGCTCTGAGGATGGAATTACTGGGGAGTCTGGGATATCATCCAGTTGCCCTTCATAAGGAATCTCGGGAGTTTCTTGGGAGCTTTCAGCTTGTTGGGGGATTTGGGCCTGCTGAGAAATTTCAGCCTGCTGGAGAAGAAGGAGTGGATTATTCAAAGGGAGGTTTTGCTGAGCAAAACGCCTCTGAATTAACAATTGGCATAAACGATGATGGGTGAGGGATAACAATGGGAATTTAGCCCGTCTGCAATAATAAGACATGTTTTTGATACAACCAAGCAGATAATAGGGAATATTAACTAATCGACCATTCCTTAAATGATTCATCAAAACGAAGTTGTGTTGGTAGACTACCTGGTAGCGCCCTTCGCAGGTCAAGTAGTGTTTGATGAATTCTGCCACTGTTGGCCATGATCAAGGAAGTGAATGCAGACTTACACCGTGGCCTTTAAGTTCAACTGGTTCATCTGGACGAAGAAAATCTTGTTGTGCATTTAAAATAACCTGCTTTCTACTGAACCAGCGAGTCCCAATAGCCGGCAACCCTGAAACTTGAACTATGTCCTCCTCTGTAACTGAAATGCGGACGCCTTGAACCACTGAGAAATTCCCCTGAAGATTTTGTGCAAACTCTAAAACCTGCTCCTGATCAAATTCTCCTAACCGTTCAAAGTATGATGTCCATCCTGCTTGTTGGAAAATTTGATAGGCTTTCGGGAACATTTGAAGAAGATTCATCGAACCGGGCTCGTGTCTGATAGCCGACCCTCCCATGGCTACTGGCTTGAGTTACATGCAGAGGCACAGAAGACAGAAACACAGGCTGTGGTCAAGCTAGTTGTTGCAGCAGAGTATGCGGAGTCTCAATGACGGCGGAAGTGGATATGAAGAATGACGGAGGATTGGTTTAATGTGAAATGATTATTCAGTTTTCGAAATTCCCCCCCCCCCTACGTATGGTGCAATGATGATTGGGCGTGTGGAGATTGCAACCATTATGAGCCGAGATCCTCTCTTTAATATATAATTTAACTGCATTACATTAAAACCACATACCTTACATTTTTACCTTTGGTTTAATAATTCGAAGTGTAGAGTGCTTCAGAATGGCTTAATATACATGGAAGAATCTATAGATTTCTCTGAAATTTAGAACAGGAGTGTAACAGGATCTGCTCAATACTGAATAATTTTCACCCAAAGGATCTGTAGCGTAAAAGTGGAGAACTTAAAAAGCTTGTATAGCAGGAAAGAAATGGTGTTTTAATGATGAAAAGATGAAATGACAGGTTGTTGAAACTGGTGTTTCAGCAACAGAAAAATGAATGACGCGTTGCTGAAACTGGTGTTTCAGCAACGGGAAAAATCAGGAAAATGGGATAAATGACTTGGGTTTGAAACAAATGGGGGAAGTGTTTGATAAGGAATAATTCCAGCAGTAAGAGATAGGAAATACTAGCTGAAGGATGATATTTTAGGAATGGTAGAAGTGGGAAAAATGGAAAAAGGGCAATAATGTAGAAATGGGGTGAAGGGATATTGCTAGGAAATGGGATGAAATGAAGGGAACAAACTTCTGTGATTGAAGCTTCAGATCTTCTTATGATGGATCTGTCCTCCTTGATGAGCTTTTCCAGAATCTGAAAAATTCAATTGTAATATACCAACCCTTGATAGGGATTATTAGTCTTAAATCTAATCTAATCTAATACTAAAAAAACAGTGCAGAAAATTAAATGCTGTGAGGAGCAGAAGACTCCCCTAGAAAAAGATAATGAATATCAGTCATGCAAGCAGTCTTGAAATCCTCTTTAGAAACAGGGTGCTGGTATAGACGGAGCCTATGACCATTGACTAGTAGAGGTGTTTTAGAATCATCAATTGTTAAAAGTCTTACCGTTCCATTAGGAAAAACAACATCTACCTCATATGGTCCAAGCCAGCGTGTACGTAGCTTACCCTGAAAATTTTCAAACCGAGAGTCATACAACAAGGCCCAATTAACTTTTTGGAACTGCTTATGTTTGATAATTTTGTCATGCCACTTCATCCTTTGTTGTTGTATCAAGGTTGTCTGGTGAATGGCATCTAATCTCTTTTCATCCAATTCAAGAAGCTGCTGCAACCTAGCTGTCTGCACATCAGTCAAGTCAAGATTAATAGCTAAAGCAGTTCTTAGAGTTTTAATCTCAAATTCCACAGGAAAAAGAGCATTTTTACCATAAACCAATTCATAGGGAGAAAAATCTGTAGTGTTTCTCCAAGTAGTTCTGCAAGCCCATAATGCTTCAGGCAGCCTTTGAGACCAATCCTTCCGGTTGTCCTTCACTGTTTTAGTTAGAATGGCTTCTAATAATTTGTTTGTGCTTTCCACCTGCCCATTGGCTTGGGGGTGGTATGGTGTAGTCATTCTATGATGAATATGATATTTCTGAAGGGTAGACTTAAAACCATGAGAATTGAATGGAGGTCCTCCATCTATGACTAGCTCTCTAGGAATTCCAAATCTAGTGAAGATTTCTTCAAATAAGAAAGCTAGGACAGCCTCTTCATTGGCTCTAATAAGTGCTTTAGCCTCCACCCATTTAGTCATATAGTCTGTAGAGACTAATATATAAGTTCTTTGATTGGATGGAGGATTAATGGGTCCTATGAAATCCAAGGCCCATCTTTCAAATGGTTCGAAAACTACCTGGGGGTTTAATGGCATTTGATCTCTATGATTGGGTTGACCCATTCTCTGGCAGCTGTCACAAGCCCTTACATATTTCTTTGCATCCTTAAATAATGAGGGCCAATAGTAACCCATCCTCAAAATTTTGTGTGTTGTTCTCTTATCAGCAAAATGCCCTCCACAAGGGCCATCATGACAAGCTTTCAGTATATCATACACTTCATCTTCCCTAATGCATCTTCGGATTTCCTGATCAAGCCCTGTGTAGAAAAGACACCCACTTATCCAGCTATACCTGGCACTTTGTTGAACAATTCTTCTCTTTTCTCTGTATGACAGGTGTGATGGTAATTTTCCTGCAACCAAATAGTTAGCAATATCTGCATACCATGGAGAGTGAGCAGAAACTGCAAACAAATACTCATCAGGAAAAGAATCATCTACTGGAATATCATTGTCAGTTTTTAATCGTGAAAGGAAATCAGCCACCACATTTTCTTTACCAGGCCGATCTACAATTGTGATATCAAATTCCTGCAGTAATAATAGCCATCTGGTAACTCTAGCATTTGTGACAGATTTGTTCATTAAATACTTAATAGCTGAGTGGTCAGTGTGCACAAAAGTAGAATAACCAGTGATATAATGTCGGAATTTATTAATGGCATAAATTACTGCAAGAAATTCCTTTTCGGTAACTGTGTAATTAAGCTTAGCAGGGGTCATATTCTTACTAATAAAGTAGATAGCATAAGGAAGATGATTTTCCTCTTGTCCCAAGACAGCTCCAATTGCAGTGTCTGAAGCATCAGAAGATATATGAAAAGGGAGGGCCCAATCAGGCCCCCTCAAAATAGGAGCAGTAGACAACTAATGCTTGATTTCTTCAAAAGCTTTCTGACAAGGATTAGTCCACTTAAATTCAACATTTTTCATAAGCAACACAAATAATGGAGAAGCTATCTTAGAAAAATCTTTAATAAATCTCTTGTAGTATCCAACATGTCCTAGAAAACTTCTCACATCAGTTTGTGTTTTAGGAACAGAAAGATTCTGAATGACCAATATTTTAGATGGATCTACCTGAATACCTTGAGATGAAATGAAATGTCCAAGCACCACTCCTTCACTCATCATCATATGGCATTTTTTTGTACTTAGGGAGAGGTGAGCTTGTATACATTGTTTAAGTACCTTCTCAAGATTTTGTAATGCATATTCAAAAGACACACCATAAGGAGTAAAATCATCCATAAATATTTCCATAGAATCATTCAGCATATCAGAAAAGATTCCTATAACAGCTCTTTGAAAAGTTGCTGGTGCATTACATAGCCCAAATGGAAGAACTTTATAAGCAAAAGTTCCCCAAGGGCTAGTAAAAGTGGTCTTGTCCTGGTCTTGGGGTGAAATTCTAATTTGGTTATACCCACTGAATCCATCTAGAAAAGAAAAGAATTTCTTCCCTGACAGACTATCCAACACCTGATCAATGAAAGGTAAAGGAAAGTGATCCTTTTGAGTAGCTTTATTCAAGGCTCTGTAATCAACACATACTCTCCATTTCTCGTTTTTCTTAGGGACAATTACCAATGGGGAAACCCATTCATACCTGTCAGACATAGGTATATAAATCGCATTTGAGCAATTCTCAAGTTCTTCTTTAACAATTTCCTTTTTTCGTAGAATTAGGGTTCATTCGTCTTTGGGGTTGACAAACTGGCCGGCATCCCTCTTTAATGTAAATTCGATGAGTACATAATTCAGAAGAAATACCTTTCATATCCGTGTAATCCCATGCAAATGCTTCCTTATATTCATGCAATAACTTCATTAACTGTTGTGTTTCATCATCTGTTAGATCAGGATTTATGTTTAATGTCTTGCCAGGTTCAATTTCAACTGTTATGCTTTTAGATGAGATGGTGGTTAATGTCTGAGATAAGTCTTCAGATTCAATCTTTTCTTGGGTATCTGATTCAAAAATTGCGGTCAATTGATTGTGTGTTTCAGCAATTACAGAAGAAGGTTGACAAATAAAATTATTAATTATCTCATCCTCTGTATTGTCTTTAAGAGTTAAAGCTTGTCCAATAGTTAGAATAGGCTGAACAACATTATCGTCATAATCCATCCACATAGAATCTTCATTATTAATTATTGGTGTAGCATGAGGATAAAGAGTAAGCTGTTTTGTTTCATAACCGTTAGAGATTGTCATTGAACCAGATCTGCAACTGATAAAAGCATCAGCTGTGGCCAGCCATGGCCTTCCTAGAATTAAGGGATGTCCCCCCAGCTTTGTTTTAGTTTGCAATACAACAAAATCAGCTGGGTATTTCCAGGATTCAACTGAAATAAGTAGATCTTCAACAACTCCTTCAGGTTTAATTGTAGAACGATCAGCCAACTCTAAAATGGTGGGTGTATCTCTGATTGTGTTATTCAGCTGTAACAATTGTGAAGTTTCAAGAGTCATTATGTTAATTGCAGCACCTAAATCTACCAGAACTTGGGGAATCATTGTTTTACCAATCTGAACTGTCACCGTAGGATGGCCGAGATCACCATATTTCACAGGAGGAGCTTTTCCAGACATTAATGCAGACAAATCACCCATCACATGTACTGTAAGGGGATCTTTAGTTTTCCTACCAGGTTTCTTAACACAAATATCCCTTATTGTTCTGGCATAAATTGGTACATCTCTTAATGCTTGTAGAAGTGGAATTTTAACATACAAATTTTGCAATTCCCCTAAAAGATTAAAAGCAGGTGTTTCAGGCATTCTAGTTAAAACCAAACGCTCGGGGAATGGTGGTTCTGTTATTTCAACACTCTTGTTAGAAGGTGGTTGTGCTTTCTTATGTTTCTCAGTTTCATCTTTATCAGAATCAGAAGAAGTTATGTCATCAATAATAGGCTCTACTATTTTCCCAGATCTTAAATGAATATCATTACATTGCATAGTAGGAAATATAGACTGATTCTAAATATCAGTGACTTGCACAACTTTATTATTTGGGTTAGGATTTGGTTGCACAGGTAGCTGGGGTCTCATTTAGTTATTTGGTGGAGCATTTGATGGCAGAGGAAGTGGTTGTTGGAATTGAGGCAATTGATTTGGATACGGGAGTTGTTGGCTTCTCCAATTTGAATTCCAAGGGTTAAAAGAAGATGGCTGCTGTGAGGGCCAAGGAGTCCACATTGAAGGATCAACAAAGGGAGGGTTTGATTGCTGCATGGGTGGGAAATTCATTTGATTGAAGGGTGGGTATTGCATTTGATTGAAGGGGGGGTAATTTGTTTGACCAAAAGCAGAATAATTGTTCCAATGATTAAATGGCATACTAGGGTTCATACCTTGTCCTTTTGGTTGCCATTGTCTTCTTTGAGTTAGCAGGTAAACTGCTTCAGCTTCTTCTTCCGTTGGCTGCAATGCTGCCTTTATTCCTAGTAGAGATGGACATTGTTTTGTTTCATGATCTTTCTCACAAAGGGTGCAAATTGGTATTTTATCCATTGGGCATTCCCTTAGTGGATGTTTGTCTCTGCACTTCGGGCAAAAGACAGCCAGAGTTGCTTCTGCTTCAGCCTGCTTCTTCTTAACCTGGAAAGTGTCAATTTGTGAAGCAAAAGAACTTAACATCTCAGTTTTAAATTCTTCAAGTAAATTACCTATTTCAGCTCTTGTTGCTCCTCCACTGGCTGATTTCTGCACTCTTGAATAGGTGGAGTCTCTATTACTTACTCTGTTCCTTGCAGCTCCCCTTGAACACCTCTTAGAAAGTTCAACAATCTCATCATATGATTCCTTAGATATATCTCCCTTGCCAAGCATGTTTAACATATCTAAACAATCATCCCTTAAACCTCTAAGTAATATTGTTTTGCGAATTTCCTTACTTATATTTGGATGATCAGATCTCTGTATATTGTACTGCAGCCTTTCTATATAGTCCTCCGGACTCTCATCCGGCTTTTGTGCCATATTGAATAGTTCATCCTTCTTTTCTCTCGTCCGGCAGTAGTCTTGATATTTAAGCAGAAATTTCTGTTTCATCTGCTCCCATGTTGTAATTACCTGACTTCCAAGGCTCATGAACCATCTTAAAGCATTTCCTTTTAAGGTGGTTGGAAACAGTTTCAACTTCTGAGCATTAGTAACATAATCATAACTTCTGCATAATATATCAAATTCAAAAAGAAATTCATCCGGATCTTCAGAGGATAAACCATGGAAGTTAGGTAAAGCAAACAATGGAATGTTTTTCATAGGAGTTGTTCCTGCAGGGAGATCACTGATAGGAAATCCCAAGGTAGAGAGGGAATTTTCATCCCTTCCTTCTCCTTCAGGCTCTACACATCCTCCACCAAAGAAATCATCATTGTTTCCTTCCATTGTCGGTTCTCCTACTGCACTTGCTCGATCGTCAAGATCTTCTACTGGCTCTTCAATGTTTTCCACTGGTCGTCCAACACTCTCTATTATTTCCTCAATGTGCTCTGCTGATTTACTAACACTTTCTTCTGACTCTCCAGCACTGACTGTTGGTTCTTTAATCACTCGCTCCTCTATATTTTCAGGACCCACAACTTCCTCTGTTTTGTAATCTGATTGAGGGGAGTGCTGAAGTTTTGGTCTTCGAGAACTTAATCTCTGTGATGATTCATCCTTTGATACAATCTCGTCAATAAAAGTCTTTCTTCCTCCCCTTCCTTTGCCTTTGCCACCTGTGGGGTTATTTTTCTTCTGGTTTCTGCGTCCTCTCATACAATCTGCACATTTAAAAAGAAAAGATTAATGCTTTTGAAATCTATAATTGCCTTCCCCGGCAACGGCGCCAAAATGTTGGTCGCTTTAATTGTTTTCACAATTCAAGCTCCACATAAATTGTCAACCCGAGGAAGTCTTTTTATTCCAAATAAAATCACGCACTGGATATGCTCAATTTCAAAAGCAAAAACAATGTTGTAGTAAAAAGCCACACAATTATCAATCACACAAATCTAATTATTCACACTCTGTTTAATCAAAGCTGAAGTCAATTATGTTATAGCAGAAGTAATTCCTAGGTTGCAGGTTAGAATCCAAATAAAGGGAAATCAATCTGCAGGAAAGGAAACCAATCAACCATAACAGGAACAGGACCCTATTCCTTTAAATAGGAACTTCAGCACCTGCTGCCTGACACTAATCACTCTGTAGAAAATATAACTCAAGAGACCAAGACCCTATTCCTATGAACAAGAACCTTCAGCACTTGTCTCCTGTTTCTAATCACGCTGCAGGAAAAAAAAGGCAATTAGTGGGAGCAGGACCCTATTCCTTTGTACAGGAACCTTCAGCACCTGCTTCCCAGCATCATACATTCAAACATATAACAAAAATATATTTCTCAACTTCTTAAGAATGAATGTACTGAACACATGCAGCGTTAAGGAAACAAAATATTCAATAAACTACAGAACTGTGTAACCAGCAACAGAATTAAATTAAAGTGCAAACAGCATAAAGAAATTAAACAAAATACAGGGACAGAAGGGTGAATCTTGTGAGGAAGGCGGGCCCTTTCCCTCTCACAAGATTCCCCAGGGAAAGAATTAAATTGGAGCGCTCAAAAGAAGATTTTATTCATCTGTCAAAAGAAATGATACATTACAGATGGAGTCTAGCTCCAGTCTCTCAATTACAATGTTCTCCTGTAGCTTTCAAACTCGAACTCCCTTCTAATGATGATGTCTCCTCTTTTTAAAGAGGAGACATCTCTTACAATTACATGAGAGCGAATCTGTGTTTATCCCAATTCTGTTCTTCTTTCTTAAAACAGGACTATTCTGTTCTTCCATAAAAATATATTGTTACAACAGATACAACAAGAATTCTATCTTCAGAATAATCCGTGTAACCACGTCTTCATACTGTTTCCATTGTTCCACGAAATACTCTTCCAGAATCGCAAATTACGAGTGACGGAATTTGCGTGCTTGCTGGCTGTTTCAGCAACGAAGTCAACTGTTTCAGCAACGGAGTCGGTTGTTCCAGCACATAGATTATCTGCGATATTTTAGACTTATGTTAGCAACAATCCACTTCGATTAATGATAAAATATAAGAGTATTATGGAATTATATGTAAACAGATTAAACATATAATAAAGAAGAGGATTTTATATACCTTGGGATAAAGTAAATGAAAATGATAATGGAATCATGGTTATAAGGATAAGATGGTGTCAAAGTATATAGTAAAAATGCTACATAGTGGAGTCCTAACAAGTACCAATCAAAATTAATAAGTTTCATCAACACTTATTTTTTCCTATCTCTAGCCATCCACAAAGTCATGGGGGAAGGAATGCTCCTCCCAACCAACGAGACTAGTCACACTAAATTTTGTCTCCCCCTGAGCCAACTTCACATAGAAGGTATCCTAAAGAATAGAAACCTGCACAATTAAGTTCCAAAGACTATCTAATCCCAACCAGACTTATTTTAAGAGTACATACTGAGCACACTAGCCAAGATCGTAATTCTAGTGACCAACCAGCTCAAGAATTCCTTCACTGATAATGTTTTGTCAGGATTTTCTCATTTAAGTCTCTCTCCCTCAGGTTGCCTCAGGTTCTCATGTACGTTATTGGCTTCCTATTTTTCTTTTTTGAGAAATTCCATTCCCAAGGAGAATTTCAAGTAGGTAACTACATTGCCCATAACTCTTCGAACTAGCTGGAATCTGGGCTCCCTCGACATATCCTTCTAATGTGACTTTATGGATTAGTTGCATATAATGCCTATTTATTTTAATGCATTAAATAATTGTACCTTAATATATAATGAATTTACATGTCCCACAAACTAAATAGTTCTTTACTTACCAGTAGTAAAAGAATATTTAGAAGATTTTACAAGGGGGCATTAAATATCCCCCTCCCCCTTGAGAAAAACAATGTACCAGTGTTTCCTAGCCTTCAAAACAGACTAAAATATGCCTCAGGAATAAAATCTTTAGCCTCCTAGGTATCCTCTTCTAGTTGAAGCTCTTCCTTTGGACTTAAACTGAGCAAAGTTTTGCTTTCATAGCATAATTTATCTTTGATTGAGAATACCCAGAGGCTTGACCAAGAATACTTATGTCTCTTTTGACCTACATTCACAATAATTATGATTGTAATTAGTTTTCATCAATTATTTTCTAATAACATATCTATATAGTATTTCAAACTTTATAACATATGCCATTAATTGCTATAGAACCTGCATCGTTATAAACTCATCAATAGTAATGATACACTTTTTCTACCTACCCCGTGGTTATGTCAGTTGACAAGAACCTCACCACATGGTCCCATTGTAAATTTGAAACCATGTAAGTACCCATTCGAGTTGCATTATTTTCATAGTAATAATATTTTAGAAACCATTTATTGTTCTTGTATTGTATGATATATTGCATCTAGAGCATTATTGTACTAGGTAGCATTATTATACTCTCATGCTAATTCACACATTAGTCATGAATAAGAAGAGTTTAGTATGACTTCCTTTTATTTCCATATTCAAGGTGGCTATATTTTTTTCAACTTTTTTGAAGTAACTTAGTTATGCCCATCTTGGATTGTTGTGATATTCTCTTTATGCTCAACAGTCTGTATTGTAACATTCCTTCAGTTTTTTCAATTTTTCATCATGCATTGTGGGTTGTTGATGAAGGTTATAGATAGCTTGTTTATGTGTATAGTCATGGGATTTCTTTCCTTTGCACTAATTTGCACATTGACTTAGCTTGGAGAAACTAGGATTAGAAATTCACCACCAGACTATAATTTTTGTCATAAAACCTTGCAATTCCACTCTGTTACTCTAGGGAACCTAATCAGTGTTTTTTTGTTCATGTTGAAATATCAACTCAACCAATCTTAGTTAATTGTCACAGAAATATGTGCCTCATACAGATCCCATTATCATTGCATTATTTATTTATATTTTCATGTATTCATGTGTTCACATTGTTGCTAAAAAATGAAACAAGAAATTCTCAATTCGATTTTTCCTTGATTAAATTGAGAAAATTTTAATTTTCACGTTAATAAATAATTTGGATGTAGTTAACTTGTGTGAAATGCCCAATGTCACTCAGTTTACTCAGTAAATTCAAGTTGGAGGAGTTAGAGTTATTATTAATTTGCAGCAATAAAGGTCAACTATCTAAGGTTGTTTTCAGTTAAACTAGTTCTAACTATTGGAGGAACCAGTAGAACATTAGTTTTGCAATAGTGATTGCATGTAGATGATTTGATTTCACAAGGCTTGGTGGAGATTCCATGGCAGTGTACAATAGTTGTATACTAGTCTTAGTGTATAGGTGTTTCATGCAATTAGATGATCAACCCAGGGAATTGTGAAATCCATTTTGGATAAATTCCTAAATAATAGGGGCCTAATTTCTCAAGGAATTTCCTAAGGAAATAGGGGCTCACGTAGAAGAAAAAATTAACTAAGTCTAGGTTAGAGCTTCTTAGTGAGAAGAGAGATAGGTTATTCACTTGCAGGTTATGCTCAGTTGAGTAAATTAATTGTAATACATCTTTATTCATCATATTCATGAAAGAAAACATTGAGGTTTCTAGCAGTTTTCTTTTCCCAAGAAAAATACTCTTTGCATGTGTGTTATTCCCTATTCCATGTCTAAGATTTTTGTTCTAAATTGTGAATAGAATTCCACAGAGTAGTAGAGTATGTTTGTGTCTTATGTTTTTTATTAAAATTTCATGAGCATTTACAAATATACATCATAATTTTTACATGGTATAACATCAAGATTCATATTAGAGTAGTAATTTCGAAGTGTTTTCTCAAGTGAAGAAGGATCTCTTGAGAGCTGAGAAGATGGCCTACAATGGGCTGAAGCTATATTATGCCTTGGAAGATAGCTCTAATTATTTTTCATGGAAGGATCACATGGAGGAAATATTGGAAGATAACGGATTTCTAGAATACATCAAGAAAGATGTTGTAAAACTGGTGGAATCTGATTCCCAGAACATTACTTAGTGGAAGGAATATTTATCGAAGGCGAGGAGAATAATATTGGAGGGAGTACGGGATCACATTGTCACCAATCTGCATGGGAAAGAAACTCCTTATGAAATGTGGTAGGTGCTAATAGATATTTTCTAGAATAGAAGCGACCATAGGGAACTGGCAGCCAAGGATAAACTTCGAAATCTCAAGATGTAGAAGAATGCTACTATTCAATAGTATGTGAGTAGGCTCGCACAAGTTCGTGATGAACTTGCAGGAGTTGGTGTTACTGTTTCATATGATGACTTGGTAAGGCTAGCCCTTCTAGGCATTCCCAAGATTTGGCTTAGCTACCAAGATTCAGTGTATGGTAGGGAGAAAATACCGAATTGGTAACACTTGTGGTCCAATTTGGTATAGGAGTAAATAAGGCGGAGTACCAAAGATGGGACTTCATACAAGGGTGAGGACGAGGAAAAATTTACATTGGTTGGAAATGGAAAGAAGGAAAAAGGTAAGAAATCTCAAGCCAAACTAGAGTCGAGCCAAGGGGGAAAGATGAAATATTTGTCCAAAATTAAATACTTTTATTATCATGAATTTAGGAACTATGCCACAAAGTGTCCACACAAAAAGGAATTCAAGAAGACATAAGGAGGAGCAACAGGTGAATATTTTGATTCACATCTCAAGCTTGAATTTACCTGCATCACATGCAAGGATAGCACAGTGATCACGAGTGTGTGGTACTTGGACTTAGGTGCATCATTCCACATGACAGGGTGTAGAGAGTTTTTCAATGACCTAGAGGAAAAATATTTGCAAATGCACATTGAGTTCAGGGATGAAGGAAGGTATAATGTGACTCAGGTTGGTATAGTCACCTTTCAAAGGGAGTCGAGATCCCCTTTCAGGCTCAAGGATGTCATGTTTGTTATAGGCCTAAAGAAAAATATCATCCCTATTGTAGTTTTGGAAGAATTTGGTTATGATGTGACGTTTAGCAAAGGAAAATAATTTCTGAGACACATAGTCATGGGACAAGTGAAGCATATCAGGGTTCATGTGAATAACCTATGTAAGCCAGATGTGGAAGACTGTGTTTTATTATGCACTCAGTAAGATAAGGTGCATGATTGCGATGTCAGTAGAATTTTACATAGGAGACTTATCCATTTTCATCATGACAACTTAAAAATTATACAGCAAATAAACATTGGCCTCCCTAAAGGATCATTTGAGCAGTAGGATGTATGTAAAGGATGTACCTTGAGGAAGTACAAAAAATCCAAATTCTATGGGTGGGACAGCAAAGCACATACAAGCTTGGAAAGGATCCACTTGATGTTTGTGAACCTTTCTCGATAGCCTCTACTGCTAGACACAAAAATTTTGTCATTTCTTTTATGACTTCTCATGGAAGTTTTGGATCTTCTTCATGTGGAAGAAACATGAGACGTTCTCCAAGTTCGTAGAATTCCAGGCATTGGTTGAGAAAGAAACAGGTAAGAAGCTGAAGGGTCTCAAGAGTGATAATGGAGGTGAGTACGTGTTGAATGAATTCAAACATTTATGTGAAAAAGAAGGAATTTGAAGAGACTTGAGAGAACCTCACAACCCACAATAGAATGGGGTATATGAGAGAAAGAATCGTAGTCTTTTATGAGAAATTAAGGTTAAGTTCCATAAATAAGGCCTACCACTACATTTTTGGGCAGAGGCATGCAACACAACAGTTTATTTGCAGACCAGAGGCCTCAGATTTTGGGCATGATTACACCAGTGGAGGACTTCTCAGGGATAAGGTTGGGTGTGTTGTATTTCAGAATTTTTGGAGGCTCTGTTTACTTCTATATCTCCAATGAATCAAGAAATAATCTTGGGCTCAGAACATAATTGGGGGTATTTGTGAGTTACACAAAAAATCTTCACAACTACCTTGTGTAATTTCCATCCCTCAAAATGACAGTTGTACGAAGGGATGTAAAATTTAATGAGGAGAAAGTGATGTAGTTCACTCTCGAGAGGGAGCTCTATATCCCACAAGAACATGATATTTTAGCTCCAAAGGATGAGCCTTAGGAATTTGTGGAGAAGCCAAAAATTAAGGAGCAAAGAGTGGAAACATCCACTCCAGCAGAACCATCTAAAGAAGGTACAAAAAGGACCAGGAAAGATGAGAGAATTGTGGAGGATGAGAGCGATAATGTGGATGCTCCTTACAATTTGGATAGGAAGATAAGGTCACCTTATTCGTACACTAGATACATGGCTCTAATGAATAATCATATAGATACTGAGTCATCCTATTTCGAGGAAGTTGTAGTGAATCATGTATGGTTTGATGTAATGGTCAGAGATTACAAATTCATTGTAAATAACAGTGTTTAGGAAGTGGTCCCAAGGCCGACAAAAAAATCAGTAGTGGGTCTGCGATGGATCTTCAAGTTAAAGTAAGCATCACACGGAAGCATAGAGAAGTATAAGGATAGGATTGTGTCCAAGGGGTACTCTCAAGTAGAGGTAATTGACTATGAGGAGACCTTTTCTCCTGTAACAAGGTACTCATCCATTAGATCAATTATTTCTTTGGTTGTGTATATGGGGTGGAAGATCCACCAGATGAATGTAAAAACAACATTCCTCAATTGAGGAGGAGGTGTACATTGAGAAACCAAAATTTTTTGAGACATTTGATCATGATTCGCATGTGTGCATACTCAAGCAAGAGTTGTACGGCCTCAAATAAGCACCTCATGCTTGGTACATCAAGATCGATAATTATCTCATTGATTTGTGGTTCACCAAAAGTGAAGCAAAGTAAAACCTCTATCACATCTCGGTAGAAAGTAAATTTCTCATTATCTCCTCATATTTTGGTGATTTTATTTTAACTGGTGATTAAAAAATGATTAGATATTGCGAGGACCTTGCAAGGGAATTTGAAATGAATGACATGGGTCTCATTCACTACTTCCTTGAGTTGGTATTATGGCAAGGCGATGAGTAATTATTTGTGTCTCAAGGAAAGTATGCAACTGAGATACTACAAATATTCTGCATGGAAAGTTTAAAATCCATGGAGACACCTCTAGCAACCAACTGGAGGAAGGAGGATGCCACTTGAGGTGAAGAAGTTCTTTCTACTCTTTATCAATTGCTAGTGGGTTCACTAATGTACATAGTGAACACATGACTAGATTTATGCTATGCAGTCAACCAGCTAAGCCATACTATGGTTAGGCCAACCAAATTATTTTGGAGGGTAGCTAAGCATGTTTTACAGTACCTTAGAGGATTTGTCTAGTTTGGACTATGGTACAAATGGACAAAGGGAGTGACGTTGTGTGGCTTCAGAAATTTAAATTGGGTGGGGATTCCATCAAAATGAAAGTACATTCGGTGTAATTTTTAGTGATGGTTCTGTATTTTTTTCTTGATACAATAAGAATAAAATTTCTTTGGTGTTAACTCGGCAGAAGAATAATATATGGTTGAATGTCAAGAAGCATGTGAGGTGATCTAGATGACAAAGATACTTGTAGGAGGGTTTGGTTAGATTATGGATCCAAAATGATCTATTGTAATAATCAGATTTTCATCAAGCTCTATGCGGATCTTGTATTTCACGATTGATCCAAGCATATAGATATATGGTATCACCATTTACAAGATTGTTTGCAAAGGCAGATAATGTTGTTGCAATACATTCCAACAAAGGAACAAGATGCTAAAATTTTGATAAACACATTTTCAAGAGGGAATTTTTAGTTCCACATGTGCAGGATAGCGGTGTTTGATAATCCCTTTCTTGCTGAGAGGGAGTGTTGAAAATGCAGAAATAAATTCTCAATTTGGTTTTGCCTTGATTAAACTAATAGAATTTGAATTTCCACATCAATAGACAACTTAGATGCAATTAAATTGTGTGACATGGCTTGTGTCCCTCAGTTTAGTTGGTAAATTCGATTTGTAGGAGATATAGTTCAGTTAATCATGTGTGATTTCTAATTTGCGGCAATCAATATTATCTAAGGTTTTTTTCATTTAAACTAGTTCTAACTATTTGAGGAACTATTGGAACATTAGTTGTGTATCAGGACTTTAGTAAACTCAGTGATTATCCAGTTAACTGATAAACCAACTAAAAATAGCGATTTCATGTAGATAATTTGAGTTCCCAAGGTTTTTTGGAGATTCCAAGGAAATTTAACATCAGTTGTATACTAGTCTTGAGTGTACAGGTGTTGCATGCAATCATATGATCAACCCAGGGAATTTTTCAATCCATTTTGGAGAAATTACTAAATAATAGGGGCCTAATTTCTCAAAGAACTGTGCAAGGAAATAGGTGCTCAAGCAGAGGCGAAAATTGACTAAGTAAAGGTCAGAGCTTCTTAGTGAGTAGCGAGATAGGTTATTCACTTGCAAGTTGTAGTCTGTTGAGAAAATTAATTGTAATACATCTTTATTCATTAGATTTATGCAAGCAGGCATTAGGGATTTTAGCAAATTTCTTTCCCTAGGAAAATTACTCTTTGCGTGTGTGGTATTTCTTAATGCATGTCCAATATTTTTTTTTTAATTGTGAATTCAATTCTGCAGAGCATTAAAGTAGGTTTGTGTCTTTTGATTTTGATTAAAATTTCATGAGTTGCAAATCTACATCATAATTTCTAAAATTTCCATGTACACATATAATCATACGCAATAAATCTATAGACATGCACAACACATGCATATAAGAACATTACACAACACTTCACACATTACTTCGTATGGTTCTGGAGACCACAACATTTTTATTTATACAAACCAAGCTATACAGCCTCTTCCCACTTAGTAGTAATTCCCCTTTTTCTTGGTCAACCTATCGCTTTCTTTTTCATGCTATGCATAAGTAGTCATATTTCTACTCCAATGACACCCTGAAAACCATGTTAAACATAATGGCACTTCCATGATATATATATATTCATCTTATCATGTGTACAATACATAAGTTCATATGAAATCCTATGTCAAGGTTAAGAGAATTTCCTCTTTCTATTTTATTATTCATTATTTCCTAGGACTCAACCAACCTACTCGGTTTTCACATTATTGTTTCCATTCTCAATCTTATCCTTAAGCAATATTGCCTTTCCCATGTTGTGTAAACTTATTATTTTATAAACATTTTCAATACCATTTCTAAGGAGCATATAATTATCACTATCATTTTTTATTTTATAGGCTCAATGTTTCATTCATTTTATTATTTTGATAGATGATATTATATCCCAGCTTATCATCACTCTTGCGTTTCGACAGTTTTTAGTTTTTTTAGCCTAATTTTAACAAGTTAGAACTTTTTTTGTAACACACAACTACCCACTTTCATACACTTATTTTCCTTGAGAATATCACTGGCTATGTCTATGCCATAATTATTTAAGCTATTTCGAAATGGAAAACTAATGTTTTCGACTATAAATAAGTCAATTGTTGACAATCCACATTTAAGGAGATTATATATATAGTTCCACTCCCATCCCTTAGGAGCAACTTGCATCCATTTTATTATGTATTTATACTCTAAATCAGAGTATTCATAGTTTAAGATTTGTGGCTTTTACGCTCATAAGTGTATTGACAATGTCACTCTTGTTATGTTACTCTAATATAACTCTTCCTTCTATATCGGTTCATAACATATTTCTTACTTCATTCAACAATTGGTTATTTTACTACCTCTTTCCTGTAAGGTCTTGTGGACAAAACTTTACTCCAATATGAGAATAACTAAATTTCTTATGATAACGTTCACAAAATGATCATACTTATTATCATATTTTCTTTTCATTCTCTCCTTTTTTTATTTTATTTTCAATTAATATTTCCTTTCCTTATTCCCATCATGGTTCACAACTAATGATCTAGCCTTTAGGAACCATCATAATCTCATGATACTAATAAGTGATAACCAAACATTATTAATTACTTCGACTCACCACATTCATAAGAAATAATATATTTATCCCTTATTCAAGTGGACTTGGTTATTTTCCACATTAATTATCCATTGGTTGTTTAATTCAATTGGTTTCCTTTATCTTATTCATTTCCTTCTGATCTTTCCCAAGTAGACCATCAAAGCTAGAGGCACAAGATAATATTAAAAGAAATCATTGTGACTAGTCAAGGGAAAAATCTGGCACAGTGTGAGCATACTTAAAATCAACAAAAGGTAATATGAAACTAAGATTACATAGGGCTTTTCCTTGCATCATGATGAACTAGTATTTTTTTCACTGGACTCCTGAAGAGACAAGAAGGAATTCTTATGATTCATAATTAACTTACATACTACATCTATCACTATTTATATCAGGGCTTTTAATTCTTCCATAACCCACATTACAATATATTTTGGTTCTTTTGGAATCATAAGAGTGAAACCACTAATTATTACATATACAATTTTTTTATAAGATAAGATTAAACTCCAACCATTTTGTGTTAAGTTCTTTGCTTGGAATAACCTTTGACATAAGCTTGTCATTTAGATCACATACAAACTACTCTTTTCATGTTTTTCCATATTCCTCCTAGGGTATTAACTCTCAGTAGGCATTACTATGTATTCCTACAACCAATTGTTTTCCTCACCCATATTATATAGATAATGATTATTATATATATATAATGATGACAACGTAGAACAAAACCTTGTGTAGTTCACATAAATTGGTTCCTGGATCTCTAGTTGAATACACCTTTCAATTATGTAGGTTTCCAACTTGCATTCTTTTAGATTCTTTTAACTATGCATTTACCTGCAGGAAATAATTTTGATCTACTATACTAATGATGTTGTCACAATTACATTTCATGGCACAGCAAGGGCTTTCTATTGATTTGTACTTAGATATATTAAAGAGTATGAAATTTTTTATGACCTCACCTTTTTTCCTTTCAGATTGTTATTATTTTTGGAATGACTTACTACAACTATGGTCACATTGATATCCTTTAGATATCTTAGCCAGAGATAACTAATTTTGGATAGGTTCCATGCATGGACTAAGTAACCAACACTTTAGATTCTTATTTTATCCAAATTTATTATAAGCATCTACAAGTATCCAATCCTAAACCCTTGGTTTGTCTGTTGCTTCCAACTGCTTAATGTAACACTCATTTTTTCGTTAATGAGACTTATGTAATTTTTCTTGTTAAGTTTTGTTAAGTTATAACAATCGAATTATTACTTTCCAAATGTATCTAATGTAACAATTAAATATTTCTTAATTCAACATCAATAGTTCATTTTTCCCCTTTTCAACAATACTAGTTGTTTAATTTGAGACATGTTTATGAATATTGGTCTTATGAATATTGATCTTATGTGTTTCAAAATTTTCTCTTTTTTTGTGTGCAAAATATCAAAAAGGACCCCACAACTATTAATATGAAATCATCAAAAAAAAATAATCATATACACACTGTTCCTTCCTATATAATGTTTTCTAATTATATAACAATATAAGAATCATTACCATCTATAACATAACCCAAAAAAAAATTAACACCCTCACTTATACCATTTTATGCCAATATCATCCAAAGACATGGTCATCTATATAAAAAAATTTAATTAATGCCTAGAATCCTAACATTCTTATTACATAATGCATACTGTAACTTTAATATTTGGAGCCTCATGGTGGCATCGCAGATATTATAATCACACCTTATATTTATATTAAGTATCAAAGCTAAGGGTATTTTTTTATAATTAGTAAAGACAAGGGATTCTCAGTTGATTTATTAATTATATGTTTCCAAACTTGGGAATGAGGGTTCTTAAAGTCTATCCTTCTTAACCTTCGCACAATAATTATCAAACTATCGCAAACATATTTGGTTCTCCGCCACTTGGTGATGTGACAATTTGCATTTGTAGGTGTGATTGAATCTACAACTATGAAGAACTAGGGTTAATCTTACGGTGGGGATGGAAGGTGGTGGTTACAGGGTAACCGCCCCCCATTCTGATTTCGCAACCACTCATTCCATCCTCCCTTCGCGCTACAAGAAGCTCTGCAACCTCGTAAGAGTTTCCTCCTTGCGGAAACAAAACCTCCATTCTATAGTTTCTCCTCTCCCGACAGGTAATGAGCAACCCCTTTGTTTCTTCTTTGTGTTCAGAAATTTGTTTTATGTTTTAATAATCTTTATTTTTAAATTTCCCTCTCTAATTTCATGGGCTTTCATGAACCCAAGCCAGGACCCTTGTCACCCTTGGTTGTGAGTTGATCTATAGGGTTCCTCAAGGGTTCGAGTTTAACACCTTGGTGAATCGAGCTAGGAGGTTTTATTCGTTTTCTTTCACTCATAGGTGAATAATTTGAGGGATTACTTGGTCCCAATTTTATCTTGTGTTTTGTTCCTTCATTATCATGTCTTGTGTTTTGTTTCTTTATTATCATGATACTGAAGCTAACCTTTGAGAGCCTCTTCAAATCATAGGAGTTGCCCTCGACTGGGAAGAGTCATCCTTTAGTTAATTATCCTCCCAACAATGCCTCTCAGTTACATTTTATTTTTTGTTATGATTGTTGGTTCAATATTTAATCTAACGCATAAATGTTGTTTTCTTATGGTTTATGCAAGTAATGACTCGGTGACAAGCTCAGTTTTCATTTCGAATTCTCAGTGATCAACTCCAGGCTCCTCTTCAACTGTCAAATTTATCTTTGTTTTCGAGGTGTAACAAATTTTTCCCATATAGGGTTTTGAATTAATGTTTCCTCGATTCCGTCCTTTGGAATATAGGGTTACGACTTACCCTAAGCTAGGGTTTAATGGACAGTTCTTAGCATTAGTGCTTGGCGTTAAAGCCCTTATATATCACGGTTTGGAATATTAATTTTAAATAGTTTGGTTGTCCAATATGGCCCTTGTTTCTTGCCAGAAAGCGTATTTTTATTATAACCCAATTTTCTATGTTTCATTTTAACGACATTCCATATTCGTGTTCACATTGTATATATTGCAGACAATTATTTTTTTTGTTTGTTTTCTTTTTCCTGTTTTCAGAAGTTCTAGATTGTGTTTGAGAAAATACTTGTTTAAATATTTGTACTATTTTGAATATAAGAAATTTTCATGGTTTCTGTGGTACATTTGTGCATGCAATATCATAGTTCAAGACATTTATTTGTCTACTAAATCATGATTGTCCTAATTTTTTCTAATAACTACATAACCTTCAAGAGATACATTGTATTATGCGATTATCATAAAATGTTACATAATTATTCCACTTCTGTCATTAGTCATTTTCCTTCTGTATATGTCCTGAGCGACTACATTGGCCGCACTGATACTTGATGATTTATTTTTTGCATTAGTTTTTATTTTTAATCCCCGTGCTATCAAATTAATTGGAGAACTTTTCTTCACTCTTTTAACAGTTGAAATCATGAAGGGTTTATTTTCTGTACATTCTTTTCCTTGTCAAAATTTAAGGAACAAAGAAAATATAAAGGGGTATTTATTCCTTAGTTGTATACTAGTTTAAGGATTTCAGAATTAGTTCTTCCTTCTGTGTTCAAGATGATTATTGTAGATACAACCATTATATATATTTTATAATATTATAGGTTATCCTCATTGGAATTAGGGACTATTTTTGGGTTTCTATTAACTTAAAATTGACCTTTTCCCACTATCATATTCATGGTTCCTTAGGACTATATGCACTATACATTACAACTTTGAACCTGTACCCAAACCCTACAAGTACACATAGTAAATTTAACATAACTTAGATTTTCCTTGAACATTATAACCATAATTCTTAAATTAAATAACCCATCTATCCGTATTTTAATCAGACAATAACTTTCACATATGAGAATAGTACCAATCAATATTAATAGGTTTCATCAACAATTATTTATTCTTGTCCATATCCAGCCAGAAAGTCACAGGGGAAGGAGTAACAACCCATCTATCAGTATTTTAATCAGACAATAACGTTCACATCTATCAGCATTTTAATCAGACAATAACGTTCACATATGAGAATAGTACCAATCAAAATTAATAAGTAAGTCACAGGGAAAGGAATGTTCCTCCCAAAAAACAAGAACAGTCGCACTATTGCGTCTCTTCCTGAACCAGCTTCACATCCACGGTAGTTTAAAGAACAAAACCCTGCACAATTCAGTTCCAAAGAAAATCTGATCCCAACCAGACTTAATCTAGGAGTTTATACTGAGCACATTGGCCCAGCTTGATATTCCACTGGCCAAGGAGCTCAAGAACTCCTTCATTGATAACTTTTTGTCATGTTTTTTTCATTGCGGGTTGTCTCCTTCATGTTACTTCGGGTTCGTCGTGTACCCTATTGGCTCTCCTTTTTTCTTTTCGATAAATTCCATTCTCAAGGAGGAGATCGGGAAGGTAACCACCTTGTCCTTTTTAGTGTGATTTAGGTGTCGTAAGCTGGTGAAATTTTTTGAGTTAAAATCTTGGTTTTTGTTATTCAAACTGGTTTTTTGATTCCATATATGGATTCAGCACCCTCAAAAACCTAGGCACTTCGATTGTGCAAAGTTAGCAATCAAACTTCTCTTTTCAATAAATTCCTGCCGAAATTTAGAGAAATTATACCGTAAAAACCTTCAAAAAGTAGCACTAAAAACTACTCGCTCAAAAACTCCTTCATTGATAAGTTGGTGTCATGCTTTTTTTTCATTGTGGTGTGTCTCCTTCATGTTACTTCGGGTTCGTCACGTACCCTATTAGGGTCCCTTTTTTCTTTTCGATAAATTCCATTCCCCAAGGAGGAGATCGGGAAGGTAACCACCTTGCCCATAATTGTTCCAACTACCTAGAATTTGAGCTCTCTTCACATAGCTTTTTGACTCTATTGGTTAGTTGGATATAATGTATTAAATAAATGTCTCTTAATATTTATGAGGCCTTCACATCACCACGAACTAAGTAGTTCTTTTCTTACCGACACTAAAAGAATATTTATAAGTTTTTAAGAGGGGCATTACACTCAAATAGGATTTTTTTTACTCCAAATCTAAAGATATATGTATTTATAATTGTTTTCAAGTTGATATAAACTTCTTATTCTCCCTTTATTATTTTCTCAATAAAATAATAAATAATAATAAAATTTAATCATTAAAATATTTTTTTAATATATATATTTTTTTTATATATTTAATACTAATAAATATGTGGATTTATAATTGTTTTCAAATTCATATAAACTTCTCATCCTCAGTTTATTATTTTCTCAATAAAATAATAAATAATAATAAAATTTAACCATTAAAATATTTTTTTAATATATATATATATATATATAATTTTAATATTTTTAGTGAAATATTACATTTTTACTATAATTATTTCTAAACATATAAATTTATAAAATTAAGTGTATATCATATAAATGAAAAAATTAACACACATTTATTTTTAAATTTTCATATATTTCTTTTATAGATTTAATTTTTATACTTTATTGAAATATTACATGAACTATTTATAAATTATAAATTACATAATTCAAATATATATGATATAAATAAATAAATAATATATTTAAATTGTAAATATAAAGATAAATAAATAGAAATTAAAAATATTATTAAAATAAAAGCTTGTTCTATTTAAATTAACAACCTGACTCTCAAGCACCCTCCCAAAGTTAACTTAATTTATGTTAGTGTCTCTCTCATTGTCAACTTTTACACTAAGAGACAACATTCCATTAGTAGGGGCAACCTAGATTTTTTTTAAAGCAAAGTAGCTTTTAGTCTTTAGGATTTTATTGTTTTTTTTGTTTTTTAATTACTAACATCTTTAAACTTCATTTAATTTTATAATTAAGTTGAAACCATTTTCAATAAAATTTTAGACTTATTTCTCTAAATTATTTGTGTTAGTGTTTGGGTTGTTCTTGTTAAACTTGAGATTTGTGAATCTAGTTAAATAATTACCCCTCTAAATTTCAAATTTAATCAATTTTGTTGGTCTTGATAACTTTGTTTGGAAATATATTAAAGAATGTTAATTTAAAATTTTTATATTAAATTTTTATTTGAAATTCATATTTTATTTTTATTCTAGTTATTTTTATAATATTTATATTTCATATTAGTATTTCAAATTCTTATTTTATTTTTATTTTAGCCATTTTTAAAATAGTTAATAATATTAATTTAAACCACAACACAATTTAAATTCGTGCTAAGAAAAAATATAGAATTAACTTATGATCCTCTATTTTTAAGGATAAGTGACACTTTTTACACAATAATTTGTTTGCGTATGTTATAGAAATATCCATACCCTTACCTTTTTAAATTTAATTTGTTAAGTAGCTGGAATCTCCATTATAACACGCTTGAGCTTTACTTACATATTCTCCAAATCTCAATTTCGTTTCTTCCCATTTGAAATAAAAATAGAGAAGATAGGGCCCAATTGTTCGAAACAATTTTTTTAAGATAAACGAGTGTGTTATAAATATAAATGGTAATCAATTATTTAATTAAATGAAAATTAAAGGGGTATTTATTTTTTCACTTTGTGATTAATTAATATTTTAATTTAATTAAATGAAAATTAAAGGGATATTTATTTTTTTCATTTTGTGACTAATTAATATTTTAAAGTAGATGGTGTTGTCTATAGAGACCACAAATTGACTAATTGATATTTTAAAGTAAATGGTGTTGTCTATAGACACCACAAATTCGTCTCGACGATAGTATTTTTTGTATTTTTTGTTGTAATCTGGTAAAAAAAATTAAAAACCAGATTATTGGAGTGTTTGAATTGTTTCTTTGATAGTGCATCAAGATTTATTTATTTTATGATTTTTATAAGAGTCATCCATATCCATTGTATCCATAAGATTTATTTATTTTATAAAATAATACTATTTATAAGGATATTTATATTATCATTCATATTCATTCAATCAATCAAAATTTATTTATTTTATAAAATAATATTATCTTCTCACAACGGGGAGCAATGATACCAATATTACATTGGTATCAAAGTTGCAGTGTTTCTCTATGCAGGATGGGACGTCAATCATCGTATGCTCTGTCACTTTCATCATCTCTCATACATGTTCCATCTATCATCTGTCATTATGGCCACAACTAGAGCGTGTGATAGAACCACTTTTAAAATAAGAAAATCCTTTAGATCCTTGACCGTCGAAGCTTTTGTACCCAACCCCTCCACTGCAAGATTTCTGCTTATATGCACTACTCTTGAAATGACTAGAGAGACTTGAAAAATTGTGAGTGCCACACCTATCTGAAGAGCAATAATATCACACAAGAGTCCAAAATATAGATTCACACACACACATATATATATAGATATGTATCAACGAATTAAAAAGGAATTATCAAAATATGATATTAAACAACATAGGGGAACAATAATCTAGGTTGGAAAAAAGGGAAGGAATAGAAAGAGAAAATAATGGTGGCTTCCAATAAATTAGAAGGTGAAGCTTATGATTGGTTCTTTTGGTGGATTATAAAATGTGATGCTCCTTCTTTTCATTGGAAAATTTTTATAACATCCTTATTAAAAATGTTCCATGACGAGGAATATGATGACTTGTACAACAAATTTGTACATATTAAATAGAAGGACAACATAAACAATTATATGCATGAATAGGAATTTCTAACCACAAGACAAAATGAGTCCACAAATGACCAATTGCAAAAAATGTTCATATTTCGATTAAAATATTACATAATAGTGAAATAAATCTATGGAACACTAAAATAGTTAAGGAAGCTAGACATGCATTGAAATTAATTGAATAAAAGAACAAGTTCAACAAGCCATCATTCACGAGAGAGAATGAAAATTGGAATTAGGACTCAAATAAGATAAAATATCTAGATATTATGGTGAAAAATAGTTACTATGACATAGATACAAGAACAAGAAACTATATACTTACAAAGCAAAAAAGGAATTAGACACATCTATCCATGAATCAAAGAGAGGGAAATGAAGAAAAAAAATTGTTGTAATTGTTAAGAAAGGTTGTCATTGATGACAATAGGATGCTTGATGACGATGGTAAATGATGATGAATGACCATACTAAAGGATTATATGACCATAGAGATAATGGAGGACTCATGTAGACATATCATTATGGCATGATAACCTTATGATAAAGTAGGCTATAATAAAGAATAAATCCATAAAGAACCTTCTCACATTGTGTCCTACCTCTTTTTTTGCTCCTCCAAATGACCAGTCACATTAAAAATTATATTTTCACTACCTAGAGGCAAAAATTTTCTATGAAACCTTCACCATCATTTAGAGCATAATTTTAGCTTTCATATGAGCTCTTACTTGGCCCAAAATTCTAAATATTTTGGGAGAAATAGATTTTTCAAGTCAAGGATATTTATCTAGTCCTTGAGCCGACTAGTGCTAGTTCTCTCATGTCGGCCTTAATATCATTGATGTGGCCCTTCAACTCATAACAAAAAAAACACTATAAATACTTGTTTCAGATCTCCATTTTTGAACAGGAAACTCGATGAAGAAGGTAGAGCATAGAAAAAGGATCAAGTTCACATCTCATGAACCCTTAAGGAGAAGAACAACCCATTTATCTAGCACCACAGAAGCTGCAGGACTGTGGATCAATATAGCAAGGGCTCATTATTGTGAGAAGTATCATAACAGAAGTGTGATTCGACTCAGGAACTCGGATCTCTGCTCTCGAATCAGTGGAGGCACAAATTTGACCAACGTTTAATTGTTTCCATACGATTTGAATCTATAACAAGGATTGTTGAAATTAATCTTGGATTTGTTGGATTAAGTTTTCAGATTGCTAAATAAGTATACACCTGTAACAAGCATTGAAACATTCATAAACCTGTCTTGAAGAAATAATGTGTGAAGGCTCAGATTGCTAGACTATACCTCAGACACGTGAAAATATACCTCGACCTGTGGTAGCTACAAAGTTTCAGATTTCTGGAATCACAGACTTATTCAAGCTCAGACAGCAAACCCTCATCTGGACAACACAGACCTATTGTAGCCTAGTTCAAGGCTCAAACCTGTGTTGCAGCCCTATATTGAGACATCGTATCTCACACAGTTAGCCTCAATACACTTTGTACATGTGGAGATAAGTTTAGAACAGTTCAGACTTGGTTCAGTGATGGTATATTAGTGACATAACAGCTTTAGAGGCCCGAACCCTTGACTATATTAACCTTCTTTGAGCATAGGATAGTTTGTAGTAAACTGATATAACAAATCTATGGAAGGCTATGTGAAGGATAATATAACTGTGGAATTAGACAATGAAGAATATTGAAGTGATTAGACAGTGAAGAATTTCAGAATTGAAGTGCAGTGATGAACAAGTAGACAGTGAAGAATTTTGAAGTGATCAGACAATGAAGAATTTTGGAAGTGATTAAAAAATGAAGAATTATGTCAAGGATGTTCAAGTAAATACTATTCACATTTTCTATTAAAAGGAGAAAAAAGGATTGGTGTCCTTGGAGTAGGAGCTCCTCAACACAAGGTTGGTGCCTTGAGAAGATAGGGTCAAAGTCCTAGAGGCCGGAGCCTCATCAAAGTCCAAGTTTGTGCTTGGCAACAGGTTGGTGCATGTTTCATTAAAAGGGTTGGTGCCCTTACCCATATATTGTATACTATTATTAAAAAAAAGGGATTGAAGTTATTATTAATCCTAAATATTATTATTATACACCTCTCTATCTTTAATTGTGAAGAATCTAACTCGCAATAATTAACAATTGAAAATAAATACTGATTCACTCCCCTCTTAGTATTTCCAACAATTGGTATCAAAGCCAACTTCTTCATTATCAGCCTAACAACTGGAAGAAGGATTCTTAGGCACAATGAAGAACATGGAAGCAACAGGGAAACTACCTATCTTTGATGGAAAAAAATTTAGTTTTTGGAAAAAGAGGATGACCTACTATCTAATGTCTCTTGGCCCTGAAGTATGGCACTCTATTTTGGATGGGTACAAAGCTCTCGTCGGTCTTCCAACTGATCCAGATGAAACAAGATCCCACATTTCTAATGCCAAAGCTTTAAACTCCATCACTAGTGGAATTGCTAATTCTGAATTTACGAAAGTCATAAATTGTGACTCAGCTAAAGAAGTATGGGATAAGTTGGTTTCTCTATATGATGGGGACTCCAAAGTTAAGAAGGCAAAGCTTCAAACCTATAGAAGACAATTCAAGAGTCTGAAAATGGATGATGAAGAAGATATTGCATCATACTTCCTCCGAGTAGCTAAAGTGGTTAACTCTCTTAGAGGACTAGGGGAAAATATTGAAGAAAACACCATTGCTCAAAAAATCCTGAGATCGCTTCATGACAGATTTGACTCCAACGTAAGTGCCATAGAATAAATGAAGGACCTAGATACTCTCAATATGGATGAACTTCATGGAATTCTTATTTCCTATGAGATGAGGAAAGAGATCTCAAATTTCAAAGAAGCAACTTTCAAAGCCTCAAGATCTACAAAAGAAGGAAAAGGATGGAATTGTAATAGTGATGAATCTAATACTGAAAACAAGTTAGCTCAATTTGTATGAAGACTAAAAAGGGGATCTAAGCTAAAAGATAAGTACCCTCTTATTTGTTTCAATTATGGAAGAATAGGTCATTACGCTGCAAAATGTCCTCATAAACATGATAGTGATGATGAAAGGACTCTAAAAGAATGATGTAAAAAAAGAAAAGGTTTAATAAGAAGAAATTCTTCTCCAAACAAGATGATTCTGATGAAGATGAATTTGTAGTCATAAAAAAGAAATCAACTAGAAATTTGCGTCATTACAAAGAAAGTGATGATGAATCAGATGAGGAAAGTAATTATGTTGGAAGCAAAGAAACGTTATTCATGGCATTTACAAATGATGATGACTTAGAACTAGAAGATGAAAGAAACATGGATATTTTTCTAATGGGTGCCATTGAAGAAAATGAGAATCTACAAAAGAAAATAATTTCTCTAAAAATAGAAAGAGAGGAAGAAAAAAGAAGGGAAGACTTCTTGAACATTAAAATAAAAGAGAAGGATGATATCTGTGAAAAACGTGAAGCTGAAATAATATCTCTAAGAAAGGAATTAGAGCAAGTCAAAAGGAGTTGGCAAAGCTCTCTAGCTCTTGACAACATTCTTAATACTCAAAAACCTCAACATGACAAGTCTAGAATTGGTTTCAAAGGAGAATCATCAAGTACAAATAATAATGCCAGAAGTTATGTTGATGTACTCTCTTGCCATCCAAAAGAAGAAAATTCATCTCGTCAGGAACAAAGTCCCATCTCAAAACCAAGAATTGAAGAAAGAGCAACTCCGAGGAATAATGTTGGTTCAAGCTACAGATAATACAACAGGTATCAAACTATTTTTCTTGGGCATTGTTACAATTGTAAAAACTTTGGGCATCAAGCTAAGCATTGCAAGGCTTATAATAATGAAGCACCAAGATTGAATGATTAAACAAACCAACTACGTGGTCCTAAAGAGAAAGGACAAATAAAAACTTACAATTCCTTTGATCCTTTGACTAATTTTGATCAATCTTGATTATTATGTGATAATTATGATCATAATGAAAAAAATTTCTCTCTCAAAAGGGAAAAAGCTAGAAACGTAAATCTCAAAACTGATAAATGTGGCCTAGCTCTATGTGCTCATAGTGAATAAAATCATTGGTTCGTGGATAGTGGATGATCAATACATATGACAAGTGACCAAAATAAGTTTATCTCATTGAACAAGAAAAATGGAAATGTATCCTTTGGAAGTGAATCCGCTAAAATCACTTGAAAAGGAACTGCTACCCTTGTCAATGGACTAGGAAAGGCTCAAAATACCTTGCTAGTAGAAGGGATCAAACACAATCTCTTAAGTGTCAGCCAGATTTGTGACCAAGGACATAATGTTGTCTTTAGTACAAAAAATTGTGAAATAAGAGACTCATCCTCAAGAAAACTTGTGGAAAAAGGAGTAAGAACACCATATAATGTTTACATTCTTAGTAGAATCCAAGAAGATAAATGTTACTTAAGCCAAATAGATGAAAGTTGGTTATGGCACAAGCGATTGGGGCATACAAGTTTTGATAACCTAGTCAACATCAGCAAAATTAATGCAGTAAGGGACATTCCAAAAATATGAAAACCAAATCAAGTTGTCTATGGCCATGCCAACATGGAAAGAAAACCAGAACTAGCCACAAAACTAAGGAGTTCTCAACATCAAAACCTCTGGAAATCATTCATGCAGATTTGTGTGGGCCAACTAGAACTCTAGCTCTTCAAGGTGAAAGGTACTTTTCTCTATTTGTTGATGACTATACTAGAATGATGTGGATATATTTCATAAAATATAAATCCGAAGCATTTGAATGTTTTAAGAATCTTAAGGCTCTCATTGAGAATGAAAAAAATTCTAAGATTAAATGTCTTAGAACAGATAGAGGGGGAGAATTCACCTCAAATGAATTTGATAAATTTTGTAAAGAGCATGGAATCGAAAGAGAACTCTCTACTGCTAGGACACGCCAGCAAAATGGAGTAGTTGAAAGAAGGAACCGAACCATTCAAGAAATGGCAAGGACAATGCTACTAGCAACTGATTTGCAACCAAAATTTTGGAGAGAAGGAGTTGGCACCACAGTTTATACCTTCAATCGAACTCAACTAAGACCAAATAATGAAAAGAATCCTTATGAATTATGGAAAGGAAGACCTACTTCAGTAAAATATTTCAGGGTTTTTGGAAGCAAATTTTTCATAAAAATAAATGATGACTCACCAGGTAAATTTGATTTTAAAGTTGACGAAGGAAAATTTATTGGATACTCCACTAGGAGAAAAGCTTACAAATGTTACAAAAATCTTCTACGAAGAATAGTGGAAAGCATTGATGTGAAGATTGATGAAGGCCTTCTAGAAAAAAGAATTGAAGGTCATGAAGTTGAGCCTTTCTTTGAACAAAGCGAAGAAGAAGAATCTGAAAAAGAAGAGGAGAATGGAGAACCCCAAAGTGAACCTTCACAAACTCCCTCTAAGATCAATTTTATTCAAATACATCATCCAGAAGAACAAGTCATCAAAAATATAGATGAATAAATTCAAACTCGAAGAAGGATGATAAACACCCCAAGAAAAGATGATGTTGCTCTATTATCTTTAATAGAACCTGAAATTTTTTCTCAAGCAAGCAAAGATCCTTATTGGATAAAGGCCATGGAAGAGGAAATGTCTCAAATCAAAAAAAATGAGACTTGGGAACTGGTACCTCACCTAAAAGATAAAAATATAATTGGAACAAAATGGGTATTCAAAAACAAGATGAATGAATATGGAAAAATCATCAAAAATAAAGCCAGACTTGTTTGCAAAGGATACTCACAAATTGAAGGAATTGACTTCGAAGAAACCTTTGCACCAGTGGCTTGATTTGAATCCATAAGAATGTTTTTAGCATTTACTTGCTCAAAAGGATTCAAGGTTTATCAAATGGATGTAAAATCAGCATTCCTGAATGGAGATCTCAAGGAAGAAGTTTACATGGAGCAACCAGAAAGATTTGATCTTTTTGAAGGAAAATACTTTGTATGCAAAATAAAAAAGGCCTTGTATGGATTAAAACAAGCCCCTAGAGCATGGTATGCAAAGTTGGATCACTATCTGCAAGAAGAAGGTTTCAAAAAGGGAGTGGCAGGTAGCAATCTCTACATGAAGATGGAAAAGGAAAAACTTATGACCACTCTTGTTTACATTGATGATCTAATCTTTGCTAGAAATGATGAAGAAATAAGCCATGAGTTTTCTCTAAATATGTCCAAAAAATTCAAGATTTCAATGATTGGTGAGTTGTCTTACTTTCTTGGGCTACAAATATCTCAAACCTCTGCAGGCATGTTTATATCTCAAGCAAGACATCTTAAAGACATGCTCTAAAGATATGGGATGGAATATTGTGCACCTATGAGCACACCAATGACCACAGATTGTAAATTAAGAAAAGATGATGATACCCCTCTCATAGATGCAACTCTTTACAGGTCAATAGTTGCAGCTCCTATACTTAACTACTACAAGACCAGATATTATGCAAGCAGTAGGAATGGTAGCAATATTTCATTCAAGTCCTAAATAATCCCATCTAGCAGTTGTGAAAAGAATTCTCAGATATCTGAAAGGAAAAACTGATTTCGATCTTTGGTATCCTAAGAGTTAAACTCTTATTGTGACAACTTATTCTGATGTTGATTGGGTCGGAAGCATGGATGATCGAAAAAGTACCAGTGGAAATGCATTCGTTATGGGAGATTGTCTTGTATCTTGGTTCAGTAAAAAGAAATCATCTATATCCCTTTCTACAGCTGAAGTTGAATATATAGCCATTGTTGATCATTGTACACAAATTCTATGGATGAAGGAAGCCTTGAAGGATGTCAACATAAAAACTAAGCAACCAATTACCATTTTTTGTGACAATACTAGCGTCGTCAGTCTTTCAAAGAATCTGGTAATGCACTCAAGGACCAAACATATTCCAATAAAATACCACTTTCTCCATGAATAATTTTCTGAACACAATATCAGGTTGGAACACGTCAATACAAAAGAGAAAATTGCGGATATATTTACAAAACCCCTTCCACGAGAAACCTTTGAGTATCTTCACCAAAAGATGGGGATTATTGCTCTTGCATCACATTAAATCAAGCAACATGTCAGGGATACAGTATGTTAGGGGGAGCAGCATGATAGGGGGAGCACATTAACACCCCGTTTCCATTGATGTCAAAGGGGGAGAGAAGAAAAATATTGCCATCCAATGACAAAGGGGGAAATTGTTAAGAAAGGTTGTCATTGATCATAATAGGATGCTTGATGATGATGGTAAATGATGATGAATGACCATACTGAAGGATTAGATGATCATTTGGATAATGGAGGACTCATTTAGACATATCATTATAGCATGATAACCTTATGATAAAGTAGGCTATAATAAAGAATCAATCCATAAAGAACCTCTTGAGATTATGTTCTACCTCTATTTCTGCTCCTGCAAATGACTAGTCACATTAAAAATTATATTTTCACTACCTAGAGGCAAAAATTTTCTATGCAACCTTCACCATCATTTAGAGCATAATTTTAGCTTTCATATGAGCTCTTACTTGACCCAAAATTCTAAATAGTTTGGGAGAAATAGATTTTTCAAGTCAAGGATATTTATCTCCTCCTTGAGCCGACCAGTGTTAGTTCTCTCATGTCAGCCTCAGTATCATTAACGTGGCCCTTAAACTCATAAAAAAAACAAACACTATAGATACTTGTTTCGGATCTCCATTTTTGAAAAGGCAACTTGGTGAAGAAGGTAGAGCACATAAAAAGGAACAGGTTCACATCTTGTGAACCCTTAAGGAGAAGAACATCCCATTTATCTAGCACCACAGAAGCTGCAGGACTATGGATCAATATAGAAAGGGCTCAGTATTATGAGAAGCTTCATAACAGAAGTGTGATTCCACTTCAAAACTGAGATCTCTACTCTCGGATCAGTGGAGGCACAAATTTTACCAGGGTTCAATTATTGCCATACAATTTGAATCTATAACAAGGACTGTTGAAATTAACGTTGGTTCAGTTGGATTAAGTTTTCATATTGCTAGATAAGTATACACCTATAACAAGCATTGCAACATTCATAAACATGTCTGAAGAAATACCTATGTGAAGGCTCGGATTACTACACTATACCTCAGACACGTGAACATATACCTCGACCTGTGGTAGCTACAAAGTTTCAGATTTCTAGAAACACAGACTTATTCGAGCTCGAACAACAGACCCTCATATGGACAACACAGACCTGTTGTAGCCCAGTCCAGGGCTCATTCCTGTGTTGCAGCCCTGTATTGAGACATCGTATCTCACACAGTTAGCCTCAATACACTTCGTACAAGTGGATATAAGTTTAGAATAGTTCAGACTTGGTTCAGTGATGGCATATCAATGACATAATAGCTTTGGAGGCCCAAACCCTTGACTAAAGTGAATTTTAGTAACCTTCTTTGAGCATAGGATAGTTTGTAGTAAACTGATATAACAAATTTGTGAAAGGCTATGTGAAGGATAATTTAACTGTGGAATTAGACAGTGAATAATTTTGGAATTGAAGTGCAGTGGTGAACAAGCAGACAATGAATAATTTTGAAGTGATCAGACAATGAATAATTTTGGAAGTGATTAAATAATGAAGAATTATGTCAAGGATGTTCAAGTAAATACTATTCACATTCTCTATTAAAAGGAGACAAAAGGATTGGTGTCCTTGGAATAGGAGCTTTTAAACACAAGGTTGGTGCCTTGAGAAGATAGGGTCAAAGCCCTAGAGGTCGAAGCCTCATCAAAGTCCAAGTTGGTGCTTGGCAACAGGTTGGTGCCTGTTTCATTAAAAGGGTTGGTGCCCTCACCCATCTATTGTATACTATTATTAAAAAAAATGGATTGAAGTTCTTATTAATCCTAAATATTATTATTATACACCTCTTTGTCTTTAATTGTGAAGAATCTAACTAGCAATAATTAACAATTGAAAATAAATACTGATTACACCCCCCTCTCAGTGTTTACAACAATAATTGTGGGAAGAACTTGACAATAGGACATAGATGTGAATATATGTCCTTATTCTACTATAAAATTGTGAATGGAAGGAAAGTAGGAGTTACATAGAATCCAAATGATGAAATAATGCTAGAATACAATGCAGATTCCTATAATTATGATGCACGAAAAAAAAATTATTGGCTTCAATCCCATGCATTCAACCAAATATAAATGAAGACAAAAAAATTCAAGGAAAGATAATTACTCCAAAATATCAATGACAACCATTGATTACAAAATACATTCCACCACATATCAAAATGGAAAGGATCTAATCTTTAAGAAAAGAATAAAGAAACTCTACAACTCCACTGAAAACCATGTTAGGGAAACCACAACCTAAGACCTTCAAGTTTAAACAATTCATATGATTCAAATGTTAAAATACTCTTAGATTCCAGCAATACTCATAATTGTATATACTTTATTGTTGCTAAATAAGAAAACCTTTGCGTGTACCCCACCAAATACCTCATTATGAAGGTCATTAATGGACACAAGGTTGAGGAAATAGAAAAATGTTGTAAAATGGTCAGTTCAGATACAAGATTTGGAACTACACATGGAAATCTATCCTCTACCTCTTTAAGAGGTGGATATAGTGCTAGGTACAAAATGGTTTATTATGTTTGGAAGTTATTTTAGAATCATTGAAGAATATTTCATGGAGTATAACTGGAAAGGAAAACACTATAAACTATACGGTGTTAAATTTTCCATTCTCAAAAAGATGCAAACAACACACATGAATCTCAACAATACTCAAAGCATGAATGAAGTCAAACCCACAAAAACAGATAAACAAAATTTCACCATAGAGACATGCCCAATTAGAGAAAATCCTATTTCTTATGCTTTGAGGACAAAGAATTCCTTTAAAGGGTGACAATGTTATAAACATAAATAATAATGAATTAATGAATTAAATGAAAAATCAAGGGACATGTACTCTTTCACCTAGCGACCAGTCAATGTTATAAAGTAAATTTCCCTGAGGATTATCATGTCATCATTCATATTCATTCTACTAATAAATATCATTTTTATTACAGAATAATTTTCCTTTTCACATAAAACAAATATGCACATGTTACAGAGATGCACATGCTTCATAGAAAAAATATGTTATAAAACATAACCACATTACAACAATATTGAGATTTACTTACATGTTCTCCACATCCTACATTTGTTTCGCCCTATTTAAAATAAAAATAGACAAGAAAGGGTCTGTAATAATGTGTTAGTTTCTATGGAGTACCAAAAATACCTTCCTTGGAGTTGGTTGTTACCAACAAGGAAAATGCAAGCACTTGGTTGTTGTTAGTGGAAAAGCACAGATAAAAAATCCATTGAAAGTAATGTAAATGATGCACATATAAACATAAACTAAAAAGTACAAAAAATAACACATGAATATTGTTTAATGAAGAAAACACATCAACAAAGTAATGGAAAAGGGTTCCCTTTATTAACTGTTGAATATAAAAGATATACAATAGATGAATAAAAGACACTTGGAGAGAATTGTTTGAGAAATGGTGCTAAAAAATCCTCAACAAGGATGTTATTTTCCTCAATATCCTTGCAAGCCTCCTTTCTCTCTCAAAGAAGTATGAATACTCTCTCAATGATGAAATCTTGTTCTCAACCTAATGCTTGATTTCTAGGGAGCAATTTGTGGAGCATAAAAATGTTTTGCTTATTGTCTTTTATCTCTCCTTGAACTTGTATTTATAGATTTCCTCGGACACTCCTCCTCCCATTGTCTCATCAGTGTGGTGGTTCACCTCATAAATTAGATGAGAGCTACCAATTCCTTGCCTTAAAGGTTTCTTGGGGCTCAAGGTTGGAATTTGCAACCCATCATGTCAAGATTTTGAGTGTTTTTCAAGCAAGTTCATGGCTTGAGATGCTGACTGGAGTTTTCGCGGTTGTGAGACTATCTAAGAAATAGCCACGTAGCTATTAATTTCGAATATTGGTACACCCGTGCGGTTCAAATTTTTAACTTGAAATTTAGGAAAGCTTTTGATTTTTGGTCTTCATGGTGCTTCCAGCTGAAAATTTCACCTTTGTATGTGTTGATCACTAAATTTTAGTGTCTTATAATGCATACAAATGAGTGTACAATTTTCATATGATAACAGCTTCCCCCTTACGTATGAGGTTAGGAGAAAGTGTATGGTAGAAATACATCACGTTTTACTAATCGAACTAAGAATTTTACCAACTTCTTGAGAGATAGAGTAGCTTACTGTGGAGATGATTAGGGAAAACACTTGATTAAGAACTAAAGAGAACCATGCTCTGAAGAGATATTGATACAAAAGTGTCTATATGAGATGGGCATATCTCATGCTCGTTATGATGCCTATGACTAAGTATTACAATCACACAGGAAATGGTCATGTCTAGTCAGCGTTGATGTTTCTTACATATTGATGGTTGATGATGATAACTTCTTATGCCATGAGGGGCATCTAAAAAAATGGACTGAATTGGTTGCTCACATGCATTAAATGTGAATCACTATAGGACGAGGTGCTCAGGGGTGCATGTGTCTGCGACTTTGGGTACCTCCCATGCATAAAAATATAAGCACTATTGAATGAGGTGCTAAGGGATGCATGGGTCTTCGACTAAATGAGAGAATTGCAACAATCACAAAGTATGATACTACCCTTAGATGAAAAAAATTTGTTGGTGTCGAATGTCGATGAGACCGATGACATCAATGGGAAATGGTGGTTGCCAGTGTTCCACCCAAGTTTGTCCCATAAAATGGGGAACAACCAAGGTACTACTTTGATCCTGGAAGATGAGTGTTGAAGTCGAAAGGGAAGAAGCAGCAACTGGCCAAAAAACCAATATAGAGAATCGTTGTGAAGGAGCATATATTTTTTCAATATTATGGGTCATAAAAACATGATAAAAATTATTGAAAGGAATGCTGAATATGGAAAATTTCCTAAGGTTTATATGCCAGCTTTATGGTAACAAAACACCTTTTTGGGGGGGGTATTTGTTTGGTAGTGACTTCGGTGGCAGGTATATTTTCCACCGTACATAACTAATGGATAAATATGGGTCACGGTTTGATAATAAAAACAAGCTCTAACAACTGGTAACTAGGGACTATCATCGGGTAAATGACACAAAAATATGGATGGGAATCCTTTTCCTAAAAAAAAGTGTACACTTACCAAAAGAATGTAAAAGTGATTTGGGATGTACAAACACAAAGATGGGTGCCCCAAGAAAATGGTGGTCTGCGTAAGGATGCAAGTGGGGTTTTTTTCTGAGGGCAGGGAGGCCATTGGCTAGTCTGAGTGTGAGTTTGATGAGGTAGATGAAGTGACATGGATGGGTTATGCAATATGGAGGAATTATAGTCAAATGTAGAATGCGGGTGTGCACTCGACTTAATACAACAAAGAATAAATATGGTGGCCCTGGAATAGGATTGGTAAGCAATGTATAAATAAGAGGAGAATGAGTTTTATTTTCAAGATGTGCAAATGAGATGGCTCCCAGGCCTGAGGGAAATTTTCATGGATCCCAATAGTGTAAGGTGAACTATAAAATGAGGTGATCAATGTAAGGGAGGTGTTATTGTCTATCATGGATGTTTATGAGGCGCAAGTGGAAGGTGTTAAACATGGTCGAGATGATGGACCTTATGGTTAATTTTAGAGAAATGATGTTACTATATGCGAAGCTTTGAAGGAATCCTATCACACTAAGTGAAGGATGACACCTTAACTTTCGATTTTCATTAGGGGACTGATTATGTTGAGAAAATGAGGGGTACCTACAACTTCAAGAACCAATACCTCAAGTGAAAAAATCTTAATTAAATCATGTGTAATTCAAAATTTGATAAACAAGATGAATAAAAAAACATGGTGAAATTAAATGGAGGGTACCATGATGTAGATGACGTCAGTGTGGTCCTAATGCTTCTGACGGTTCTATGAAAGGAGGTCATGAGCTCCAGAACGAGCCTTCGTAAACTAACAAAGAGGGTGATATATAGGGTGAAATGGATCATATTACACCTCATTCTTTCTTGTTGACATGGACTCTAGAGAAGGGTCCACGAGTTTTTTTCTTCTATAGTGGTAAGAGTTCTCAACCTGAGATTTGTGATTTTAGTACGCTAGGGTATATATGTCATATAGGATGGCCTATATGAGATATTTTAGGCGAAAATTTTGAAACCCACATGGGTGACGATAAAACAATTGCGTAGGGGTGTGTGGGTAAGGGAAAAATAATCGCACATGCATTGGAATGTTGATGAGACAACCATGAGGTCTTCATGCTAAGGACCTCACAGCTTTATGGGTCATATGTCCAGAATTCATGTAATTGTGTAAGAAGCAATAATTCGGCTTGTGTGTCTACACAAAAAATAGATGCGTGGCCAAGTCCAACGTCCTTGCGGGTAGAAGGGTAACAATCGCGCTATGTGTTTGAATGTATAGGAAAATTTGGTGTCATATCACACACTTGTATTAGGAAAAAATGCGGAAACACATGGTTGTTCGTAAAATAGGTGTGTGATGTTGATAGAAAAAATATTTTTAAGCCTTGAGGCAGATTTTTTATTTCTTCATGCTTTGGGAAGGATGGGTATGACATGGCACAAGTAGGATTGGGAGCGTATTTGTGTAGTAGTGGCATGAGATTCTTCGGATCGAGCATTATTGACTCGATTGGGTCATTGAAATTCGTTCACAAACTTATGACTTCTTGTGTTTCATGATAGGGAGATAGAAGCCAGACCAAGAGGCATTCAACATCTAGGTCCTATAGGTGACATTCACCACTAAGGTGGATGTTTACTTTGTAACTAGATTAGTGTCTCAAGGTGAGGTACTACCGACGTCTCTCATGCCTCGTCACATGGATCTGATGACATGCAATGAGGTACACTACAGACCTAATCCTTTTTAGGAGGGTTATATCTGTATTGATGTGATTTTGGATGTAGATAAGTGTTGGCTTGAGGGGTCCTGACCCAAGTTCAGAGTTATATGTAAACCAACAAACCCTCCAACTACTGGCCCTTTTGGCATGACCTTCCCGCGTAGAACAAAGTCTCACCCAAAGGAGTATGGGGGGTGTTGGAACCAGGTTTTCGCACCCTGAGGGATAGATTAATGAGTGGTCCTCGATAAAGATCTACAACCATCTTATAATGATGCACGCATAGAGACTGTACAAACACAAATAGAATACCATAGAAGTGTTATCACTTTGGCACAGACAAACAGAACGAAACGCAATCCAAATCACAACACACCCAAAGGCTTAAAAATATCTATAATGTTTTGACATTTAATTGTAATTTATCCATAGATCTCGCACAATAGATATAACAGAACACAAAGAAAACACCACAAAATTAGGGTTTCTCAATGTAGAGAATAGATCAGGACCAGGTTTCGCTCTTACTTAACATAAGTCAATATGCATGTCTAAACACATCAATTAGCTATGTGAATTAATCAGTAAGCAATAGATAGTGTGATCTCATTAAAGCATTACAATAAATAGCACAGATGCATAACACAGGACATCTGCCACAATAATTCCTTCTGTTATCTCTAGATATATTGTTTAGTACATCAATTTTCCTTATACAACATCCCTTACCAAGCCCTTACAAAACCCTTATGTGCACATAGCCAATAGAGTCCGCACACAACTAGGACTAGGTCTCCGCGCACACAACCAGCATGAGATTTTTACCCAACCCTAACCCGACGAGACTCTTATAGACTAATTGTGAGAAAAACCATAAACTATCTTCCAAATAATTCACTACTTAGCTTAGACATCTTCTATCTATTTATAATATTCCTAGCACACAGATACTATGGTCTCAAACCATTGTTTGAGACCCATAGTTTACATTAGAATTCATTTACACAAAAATAGGGGACTTCAACCACCCCAAAGCCCCCTGACTTCCCTTTGCGTAGCACGCACATACAATATTACCCAAAAATGGAGCTTTGAAACTTGTATCTCAGGGGACATCACTCCAACAATAAGTGAGTGGCATCAACTATGATTATGTGACTTCTAGGGACAACGCACTCACACTACATTTCAGGGCCACAACTTGCATTCCTCTAGAGACTTCATGGAGGTGGCTTTTATGACTAGGCAGGCTTCCTCCATAAGAGGATGACGACTCAGCTGACACAACTTTATAGGGGTGAGGCGCGAATATTTTTCTATGGCATCGTTATTTGCAGCATCTTGCATGAGAGGATTTTGATGTTGCGCATGGTGTTTATGGTTTCGATTGGGCCACTAAGAGATCCATGGATTTGGACATGGGCACCAGTTATTTCCCAAGAAGGTGGGGGTGAGGTAGGGCAGTACTGGACATTGATGTTGGAGGGTTGGTGGTTTTCTAACCTTCATATAATACTATATTTTCCCTATACTAGCATGGATTTCCATGGAGATCAAGGGATGGGATTACCCCCAGGTGATGCTTGGGGCCCGACAGGTATGTGAATGTGTTTTCTGCATTGTGATGACTTACATTTATTTATGATAAATGTTATATTCCCATACTGATACCATGTATGTTTGATTGTAGATGTGAGACCTACCAGATGTTCGTTGGCCCAGTTGGTGGGAAAAAATCCTCATCGTCTGAGTGGAGTTGCTGCGACAGGACGGTTGAGACAATAGAGATATGAGAGGGTGGAGGAGGACCCTAAGAGGTTGACTCAATGCTGACGTCTAGAGATAGGTGGCCCCTTTCGGGAAAGGTATATTTCATCTCTTCATGTTGATATGGAGAGACTATGGAATAGTGTTAAGGTTGCATAGGCGAGCGTAGGGGATTTTGAGTATGCATGGGATCAAGTTATATCCCTACTTCAGGGGATTCCTGAATCCATATGGGTGATTCTATAATACGATGGCCTATGATAGAGTGAGGCACCCTATCCTTCGTCAACTTGTATTGGAAGTTTTGATTGCTCATCCTATTTTGGCTCCAGCACCGAGTGAGGTCGAAGGGCCTCATTTAGGGGATGTAGTGGGGGAAGGGAGTGTTGGAATCTAGCCCTAGATGTATTTTATTTCATGTACCAAAGGAATAACCCATTATTTGGATGCTCCTCTTTTGATGACTCATTTTTTTTTCTTTGGAAAGCGGTTGTATATGTGTACATATATTTTTTTACGATGATATATATATATATATATATATATATATGAATTGATTTTTTTCATCTCTTATGATGTGTCTTATGTGATATTCTTCTCATACATGTGATGTAATTTTTCATTTTTTAGATGGATATGTTTTTATGCTTTTTGTGTTGATGATGATGTATATGTGATACATGCCAGTCTAGGATTTTATAAGCTGTGCTCAACTACATTATTTTGATTTCTTGCTTCATGTGAAAATTTAGTATGATCAAAACCATGAGCTAACCTTTGTGCATGCATATATTTCCAAAAAAGGAGAGGGCCACGTACCCTAAAATTCATGTTCAACTACGATACAATAAGTTGGGAATTAAGGAACACATGCAAGTAACTGATACCTAGGTGGGAGGCATTGGCTAAGAGGCTTATGAAAAAATTGTATTATGCTTGAGTATTGATGTTTGACCTGATGTAGAGCCCATTTTGATGGAAGGGTGTTAGGTTAGGTGAGTATATGGCCCAATCTATTGCAGTGAGGTTTTGTGACCATTGAAAAGCACCATCAACGAATTTGTGATGATAGGTTGGAAAATTATCCATAAGTGACACGTGATGAGAGAATGATTTTAGTGCACATCCTTGATGAGGTCATCATCATAAAAATAATTCATAGGTCATACATTTACATTCTATGGTTTTTGTGATTGTTATGGATATAAATTTTTGAGGTAGAGCACAATGACAGGATCTATGAGGAAATTCCCATCAAGCTTTGCTAACATGTATGCCCCCTTTAGGAGGAAAATCTTAACATCGTATGATCCCTTCCATAATGTTTCAAAATTCCCAAGTCCTAAATATTCTTTGGAAAAATGATATCGAAGTTATAGATCCCCCACTATGAAAGAATAATGGGTGACAATGTGATCAAAGGAGGCTTTAGTCCTCTTTTTGTGGGCTTCATTATTCTGGAGAGATTCCTACCAAATTTATCGATGTGTTCCAACTGTATTAGAATTTTCTCTAAAGGTGTGGTATCTAGGAGGATTTTAATGGTTGAGTGTAATGTAGGGATCTCACACCCCATGGTGAGCATAACCTCAACCCCATATACCAATTTAAATGGTGTGAACCCTTTGGATGCTTTGACTAGTGTGGGGTATGCACATAAGGTTGAGAAAACCATGTGATGACAATTGGTTTTTTGTATGTTCACCATATGCTCCAACATTGTTTTAAGAACTTTGTTAATGTCTTCTACTTGATCATTTCACTAATGGTAGTATGTGGAAGAAAAATCTTGGGAAAAACCAAGGTGTTTTGATATTTCTTGAAATTTATAGTTATTAAAGTGTTTTCCATGATTCGAGACTAACTCTTTGGCAACACTTAACAGTGTGATGACATGGTTAATGAAAAACCGTGTAATGGTTTCTGCGGTGTTATTTTATGTTGGCATGGCCTCTTCCCATTTTGTAAAATAGTTGATGGCGACCACAATGTTCTTATGGTTGCCTTGATACTAAGGATTGTAGGTCATGAAGTTTATGCCCCATTTATAGAAAGGGCCTGTGATGATGACTAGATGTAGGGGAGCTGGTGGAGCTCACGCCTTATGAGAGTATCGCTAAAAATGCTCAAATAGTTTGACTGCTTGAATACAATCATGAAACAAGGTGGGCCAAAGTTAACAGACATAGAGGATTTTTTGGGAAGTGTTCATTCTCAATATGTGGCCACTGTAGGCTCCACTGTGGCATTCATTTAAGACATCTTCATCTTACTTAATAGTAATACATTGATGAATAATGGTGTCGATGCCATGATAATAGAGGACACCCCCATAAGAAGGTAACGGGGGTTTGATGGCAGATGCACTTGCAATCATCACGAGTGAGCTGAGGGTTAAATTTATGAGTTCTAAGGAATATAAGGATGTCACCATACCAGGGGTTGTCTATAGATATGATGAAAAAGTGTTCATGAGGGAAAGAATCATTGACATGGGACCCTTGGGAATATTTAGGGAGATATGCAATGAAATTTACAAGCATCTTCCCTCACAGATGATGTATTTGACTAAACCCAAGACAACATCTACCCATGGTTGAGGGTGTGATAACCTGTCAATTCCACTCCCTTCTTCTCCAACTTTTCTTCTCCTTATAGGAAGTCTTATTTCAAAGAGGGGTCATTTTTTTCTTTTAAACCACCTTCATCCCTCTACTCACAATGTAGTTACTCGGGTGATTACTTCTTTAGTCACCTCAATTTGCAGGACCCTAACTCGGGTCTGGTTGTTATTCAAATTTTGAGCGAATTCAATTGCAACCGCCTCATCTAAGCCTTCCAACTTCTAGAAATACTTAATCCATCTGGTGTCTCTGAATACCTGGTAGGATTCTGGATAGTTCTGCAAGGCATCCATAGAATCTGGCTTGTGCCTAATTGCTACTCCACCCATCTTGCTTTTGTTTCTAAATTTGCTCCTTACTGTTCCACCCACTGTAATGTCACTGCACTGCTTACTTCCTCTCGGCTCCTTACTTTGCTTATCCTAGATGACGAGTTTGAAATGAGGATATAAGGCTTCAGTCAAGGAGGGCGATGGGAGGTGAAAATATTTACGGATTACCAAATTGTACCTCACACAACTCTTCATAAATGTCTCGTTATGGAAAGTAATGGGTTCTAAGTACACACACTCTTTCCAATCGGATTTGGTCATTATTGGCGATTGTGCTATTAATTGGGTGCATGTAGAGTTGATAACGGTTTATGAATATGGATTTTTTTCAATGATTACAATATATACCCCCCCCCCCTCTTCTTTAATGGTGACGGCCACCGACACCCATCACGGGAATATCATTACTTTTTCCATTAATCACCAAATCATAAATGATGACGTTACCTTTTTAGTGACATACCTAAATTGGCGTGGAGGAGGATTTCGCATTGGTGGTGTATTGCTTGCAGTGATTGTGGTGGTCACGCTTTCCTGGCATAATTTTTGCTGTCATGCAAAACAGTTTTCATGGCTATTGATTGTTACATGTGTAACAACCAAGATAGCCTTCATATTATTATTCGAAAAAAACAAGATGATTAGGAGAAATTGGTATAGAAATAAAATCAAATGAATAACATCCTCTTTTAAAATGTATCACAAAGGAGGGATGATGTTTTAGGAAGGGAAAAAAAAATGGGTGTAGCAGCTGCCACAAGAGTGGTTTTCAACTATTAAAAATTGTCTGACTGCACCCCGGAAAGAGGATTTCATAGTCATATTTGTTATTTTTGTTTTATTATTCTCTCTCTTGTTTTTTTCTTTTAATGTTTTTTTTTTTTTAATAGGTGTAACAGCTTCCACAAGGGTGGTTTTCAGCTGCTGCACTTATTGGAATTTCAAATTTCAGGCTGCATAGGGGAATGTCCCTTGCTGCTATAACATGAAGATTAGAGTCCACGACAATGTTAACAAATGATTCCTTCAAAGCGGGTTAATGATATAACCTTAGACAGTGCCCATTAACTAGTAAATGTGTCTTAGCACTATCGATGGTGACCAATTGTACAGTCCCATTTTCAAATACCGTGTCTACTTCGTAAGGACCTAGCCATCTGGTGCAGAGCTTGCCTTTGAAATCTTTGAACCTTGAATCATACAAGAGAGCCTAATCTCCTTTATGTAACTTCTTCTTCTTAATAAACCCATCATGCCATCTAGCTCAGTGTTGTTGAATGACCTCTGTTTGTTGAATAGCAGCCGACCGTTTCTCTCTTAACTCATTGAGCTAGTTCAATATTTTTTTCTGTGATGTGCTTGAGTCCAGATTGACTTGAAATTTTTTTCTTAATGTCTTTATCTTGAACTCTATCGGGAATAAAGGATTCTTACCATACACCAATTCATATGGTGAGAAGCCTGTAGTATTCCTCCATGTTGTTATGTAGGCCCACAACACCTCTAGAAGTTTCTTGGCCCAATTTCTTGGTCACTGGCTATTGTCTTTGTTAAGATTCCCTCAATGAATTTATTGGTTCTTTCTACTTGACCATTTTCTTGTGGATGATAAGGTTAATTGATCCTATGATGAATTCCATACTTCTGAACCAGCTTCTTGATCAAATGAGATGTGAACTAAGGCCCTCCATCTGTCACTATCTCCATGGGTATCTCGAAGCGAACAAATATATCTTCAAACAAGAAGTCTGAAACAGCCTGCTCTGTAACTCTAATTAGTGCCTTTGGTTTGACCCACTTTGTGACATAGTCAGTGCAAACCAATATGTATGATTTTTTCTGTGATGAGGGATTAATTAGCCCTACAAAGTCCAGGGCCCATTTCTCAAATGGTTCTATCACTATCTGAGACTGTAAAATCATCTCATCACATTTTAGAGGTTGGGCCATCCTTTGGAAGCTATTAGATCCCTTCACAAACTTCTTGGCATCTTGGAATATGGTTTTCCAATAATACCCCGTTGAGAGTACTTTATATCCCATCCTTTTTTCAATGAAGTGCCCTCCACAGGGTTCCTTGTGACAATCTTTGAAGATCTCAAATACCTCATCTTCTCGAACACATCACCTAGTCTAAAATTTTGGCCTAGTGTGATAGAGATTTCCCTCTACATAGGAGTAGGTAGCACTCTGTTGCATAATCTACCTCTTTTATTTGGAATATAAATGGTGTGGAAATTTTCCTGCAGCAAGATAATTGGCTATATATGCATACCACGATGAGTGAGTAGATATGGCAAAAAGACATTCATCTGGAAAAGAATCCTCAGTGGTAGTGTAGCCATCACTTATAGTTAACCTAGAAATAAAATTAGCAACTACATTATCCTTTCCTGGTTTATCTAAAATAGTGATATCAAATTCTTGTAACAACAATAACCATTGTGTAACTCTACCATTAATAATAGGTTTGTTCCTTAAAAATTGAATTGCAGCATGGTCATTGTGCACAAATACTTGTACCCGATGATGTAGTACCAAAATTTGTTGATAGCATGCACTACTTCTAGGAATTCCTTTTCAGTCACTGTGTAGTTTATTTCTGTTGGAGTTAGATTCATGGTGATGTAATAAATGGCATAAGGTTTCTTCTCCTCTAGCGGACCCAAAACAACACCCACAGCTATGTCAGATGCATCTGTAGCGATATGGATTGGAAATCTCCATTTTGGTCCTCGTAAAATAGGTGTTGTTGTTACACAGTTATTTAACTTTAGAAAGGCTTGCTCACACTTTCCTATCCACACAAATTCTGCATCTTTCATTAGCAAGGAAAATAGAGGAGATGTAATCTTTGAAAAAATTTCTATAAATCTCCTATAGTGCCCTGCATGTCCCAAAAAAATATGTACCTCTTTTGGAGTCTTAGGAGTGGGGATTTTTGAGATTACCTCAATTTTTGCAGGATCTACCTTGATTCCATCTGCCAAAATGAAATTTCCCATCACAATTCCATCATTCATCATCATGTGGAATTTCTCCGTGCTCAGAGCAACATTAGTTTCTCCACAACGTTCCAACACATTTTCCAAATTGAATAATTATATCTCAAAGGCGTCCTCATAGGGTGTAAAATCATCCATAAATATTTCAAGGCAGTCATTCAAAAGATCATAAAAAATACCCAATATTTCCCTGTGAAAATTTGTTGCCGCATTACACAAGCCAAAAGGAAGGACTTTGTATGCAAAATTACCCCATGGGAAATTGAAGGTTGTCTTGTATTGGTATTCTAGGGCAATCTATATTTGATTATAGCCACTGAATCCATTGAGGAATGCAAAAAACAATTCCCAGAGAGAGTATCCAGGACCCGGTCAATGAATGGTAAAGGGAAATGGTCCTTTTCAATGGCTTTGTTAAGCTCTCTATAGTCTACGAAGACTCTCCACTTGTCGTTCTTTTTCAAAACTATGACAAGTGGAGACACCCATTAGCTCTTAGAAATGGGGTAGATGAAATTATCATTATGGAGTTTCTACAATTCTTCTTTCACTATCTCCTTAAGTGTGGGGTTCATTTGGTTCTGCGGTTGTCTAACTGGTTTGCAATCTTATTTAAGATAAATGAAGTGAGTGCATAGGCCAGGATGGATTCTTTTCATATTAGTATAGTCCCATGAAAATTCATTTTTATATTTTTGTAACAACTATATTAGAAATCTATTTTTTTCAGCAGTAAGGTTAGGATTAATGTTTAAACATTTCCCAGGTTCAATTTCAATGGGACTGTTGGTAATATGTGGACTAGTTTTCAAATTTTCAATGATTACATCATCTTCCTCATCTTCTTCCCCCATATCTCTAATGGAGGAAACAAAGAGTGAATTGCTAATAAAACCATTAATGATATCATCCTCTAGTTCATCCTTAAAGTATTTTTCTTTTCGAAGTGTGAGGAGAGGTAGGGAAAGATCAGATTGAGGTTCAAATTTGTCCCATCAGGGACTACTCAAATTCATGCGAGGTTTTTCTGGGGGGTATAGGTTCAGGTTCTGAGTGGCCTGCTCATCTAAGATCACCATAGATCCAGACCTACACCTAATATATGCATCTACAGTGGCTATCCACGGTCTTCCCAAGATTAAAGGATGACCCCCCAGGTTGGATTTGGTTTGTAAAATGAGAAAATCAGCTGGATAATTCCAAGAAACCACAGTGATAACCACATCTTCTATCATTCCTTTGGGCTTGAAAAAGGACCTATCTGCTAATTCAAGCACTGTGTGTGTAGGTCTAAGTCCATGAACTCCTAGGGATATAAGGAGGTCCTTGGTCATGACATTAATGGTTGCCCCTAAATCAATCAAAGTGCTGGTTATGGGTTGGTCATAAATATGGACAGTCACTGTAGGATTCCTTAGGTCATTATATTTAGTCAACAAAGGCTAATCAATCATAAGATCGGACAGTTTCCCCATAACATGGATAGTAGCAAGGTATTTTGGTTTTCTTCCAAGATTTTTGACACACGGATCCCTCACTATTTTAGCATAGATAGGTACTTCCTTAAGAGCCTGTAACAACAGAATCCGCACATACAAATTTTGTAGTTCCTTGAGGAATTCGGATTCAGGTTGTGAAGTTGGCCCAGTTTCAGTTAATCGTTGAGGGTATGGAGGATCGTGAATATTAACAGCTGATTCAGATGTCATAGATGTACTAGCCTTTCTCTGGTTGGCTGTTGTAGAAACAACAGACCTGCCCAATATGGTTGCTAAAAGTGTAACAGCAAGTGTTGTATTAGTTGTTACATGTGTAACAGCTGCCTTAGAATCGTCCATATCATTTCTAGGTGACTCACATTCTTATTTAGTAATAATGGTAGTATCTTCAGGTCTAATTACTTTTCCCGATCAAAGCTAAAGCTCGTTGAGTCCAATAGGATTAATAAGATAAGTCTGGAAGGTAGCCGGAGCATCTATGCTCTGGGATGCCTTATTGTTTGGATTGGGGTTAGGTTGCACAGGTGATTGGGGTCAGACAGAAGGTGTAGGATTTTGAAGAGAAGGCAGTTGTAACTATTGTCGCATTGGTAGTGCAGGGGGTACTAGACCTTGGCTGTTACCTCTCTAATCTTGGCTCCAAGGATGAGGTTGCAATTGAGGGTATTGCACTGGTGGAGGGGAAGGCCACTGGTTCCATGGTGAAGGAAATTGTTTTGAGGAAGGAGTAGGATACTGCCATGGATATTGTTGACTATCATAAACATTATTCTAAGGATAAAAAGAGGAAAAATATAGAGGCATACCTGTAGTTCATGGCTTCCATGGTCTCTTTGATCCGATCAAATAAGAAGACTAGACATCCTTGCTTGATTCTTGAAGCACGACCTTTAGTCTAGGCAATCTAGGACATTGATTCGTAGAATGTGCCAATTCACAGATATTTCACAGGCTGAATCTATTCATTCCACGTTCTCTTTCCAAATGTTTCTTTTTGCATGAGGACATAATACTGCTAAGGCTGCTTCACCTTCTTCTTGTGCCTTCTTAACTTGTACCGTAGTGATCTGGGTAGAGAGAGTGCTAAGGAGATCGGTTTTAAAATCCTCAAATAGATTTCTAATCTATGCCATGGTTACTCCTCCACTTGTGGACTTTTGTATCTGTACTAAAGGGTCCCGAACTGAACCTCTCCCTTTGATCGATCATCTTGAGCTCCGCAGGCAAAGCTTCATTATTTCTTCAAGAATTTCTTTTGATATGTCTCCTTTTCCCAATAGATTCAAATGCTCCAGACAGTCATCTCTTATACCTCTTAAGAATATTGGTTTCATAATTTTCGGGGCTAAGTTGTTGAACTTAGACCTTTGTAAATTGTAATGGAATCACTCCACATATTCTTCCAAGCTCTCCTCATCCTTCTGTGCAATTCTGAAGATCTCTTCCTTCAAATTCCTGGTTCGATAGTAATCCTGATACTTAAAGAGAAAGGCCTCCCTCATGTCATTCTAGGTTCGAATCGTGCCAGCACCTAGTCTCATGAACAACCTTAATGCTGATCCTTTCAGAGTAGAAAGAAATAATTTCATCTTCTGGGCATCTTAAGTGCAGTCATAACCTCTACATATCACATCGAGTTCAAACAAAAATGTATCACGATCTTCAACAACCATCCCTTGAAAATATTGTATGGATGACAAAGGAATATTTTTCATAGGAACCTCATCCCATGTCACTACTATCAGGAATTCAAAAGTAACAGAGCTATATGTCTTGACATTCTCGTCCCACATGGTTGATTCTTCCTGATGGGATGAAATGACCTTAGAGTGTGTAGGATATTGATAGATAAAAGGATTAGGTTGTTCCAGGACCAACTGCTTGACTGCACTACCAGCATCTAAATGATAATCAACTAAATGTTGTTCCTCAGGTCCCTAATGCTCCCCACTAGTCTCTCCTTGTCCTTCGATTCTCAAATCTCGATCAATGATTTTCCACAGTTGTTTTAGATCTGGAGTATTGATATCAGGAGTGGATATGTTGTTTGAAGGGTGGTGAGGCTGAGACACGGAAGACACCGATGCCTCGCGATTTGATATAGTAGTCTCTTTATGTGGCCTTGTCTTCCTATTATCTCTGTATGAAGTAGATTTTCCATTTTCTTCCCTTGAGATCAGATCTCCAAAGAATGTCTCTCTTCCCAACTCTGCACTCTCCTTTTCCTTCTTACGACCCGTCTTTCTTGTAGTTAGTAGAGTGGGGGGTATTTATGGATATTTTTGGCATCCTACTGGCATACATGGACCCTATGTGTATCAATTCATCTTGTAAGTGCTTCATTTTCTATATTGGTGAGCCCTCCCATGTACGTTAGAGAGATGCGCAGGTTCTTACCTCTCATCTTACTGCCCAACAACTGTATAATTGAAGACACCCTAAAGAAAACACTCAAAAATTCACACTTCTAAGTATCCCAGCGAGACATTGGTTAGCCCGCTTAGGTATTTTAGAGTGATGCACAGGTTCTTACCTCTCCTCTTACTGCCTGACAATTGTGTCACTAGAGACACACTAAAAAACACACTGAAATTTCACCTCTAAGTGCCCCAGTGTAGCATTGGTGAGCCCGCTTATGTATGTTAGAGAGATGCACAGGTTCTTACCTCTCATCTTATCGGTCGACAATTGCAGACTGGGTACACTCTATCTTGTAAAAAACAACTCTGGTTGATTGGATCGTCACTACCATCCTCGGCAACAACGCCAAAATGTTGGACTGTATTAATAACAGTTAAATGACTAAAATAGTACACATAAATTATCATTCCAAGGACGTATTTTATTCCAATGATAGCCACATTGTCTGTGTCGATACATCAACTAGAAGTGAACCCAAATAAAGGAAATCATTGCTGAAGTAAATGCTGGAAAGAAATAACTCATGTGGAAATAAAATGATCTACAAGACTATGATCACACCTCAATTAATATGTCCTATCATGCCAACAACAATTACCCAGTTGGTATCTCTAATCTCACATGTGTAACAACATATAAAATATTGGAATTGGAGAAGATCTATTCACAGCTAATAACAGCAGAAACAACACTTCCACTAATATACAAAGCAATAGACATGTATATACACAGCTACCTTAACTGCTTCAATCCCTGCTAAAGAGGAGGGCCTTTCCTCCCTATTAGGGCGCGGGAAGAGAAAGAACTTAACGGAAACTAAATCATATGATGCATGTAACAACAACAATAGGATAACTTGTATTAATATGATCAAAATTACATAGCCAAAGTATTATTGTTCTCCACTAACCTTTCGACCTCAGGGGTCGAGAACTATATAGTGATTACATCTTAGAAAAATGAGGGATGGATCATTCATTAGAATCTTATGATTCTCATGCTGATCAAAATAGAATACATATGGTTACAACCACTTTTTAATAAAATTTTGACTGGAAAATTATAGATTACAATCAAAACTGCCTAGAGTCTGTTATCCAAAAATACAATAATTAACAACTTCTACAACTATCAGAATAAGTCACAATTGTATCGTAACAGCTAGAGGACAAGTCAGCATCAGAAGTTGATGAGATCCAGTTAGTGGTACAGCTGTAACAGAAGTTCGTCAGCAGGTCTGTAACAGCACTATGTTGTAACAGCTCACTGTAATAACACACCTTTAACTGCTCCTATACGCCGCGTGCTTTAGATCCTTTGTGCTACAAATAACATCCGGAAAGAAAAAAATATACCATATATCTTCTCCATCCATTCATCCTCAGTTAGTCATAAAAGGACACGATACATCATAATAATTGATGAAATGGAAAGGTAATGAAAATAAGGTGAAACAACACAAGTTAAGATAGAAAGGTAGGAAAAAGAGGCAAAGGTACTCCCAATGGTTATAGTCATGACGTAAAATAGGGGAAACAAATGTAGGAAATAAGAGTAAAACTAGCACCCAACAGCAGGATAAGTATTTTTTGGCCTATATCTTTCATTTCCTTTCTCATTGAAAAGGTTGGATATTGTATATTTTGATCATTTAACACTATTGTAATCATACTTTTAGCAATAAATAACATAATGAGTTGCAACTGTTTTGATGGGATACCTATGGTAATGTGATTTGACATTTTTTCTTATTATGTTTTGAAAATGTGTGAATGTATTGTGATCTCATATTCATGCCATCTATGAAATTTAATTGATTCCTAATTCAGAAAGACAAAATTCATTAGCTTATGCTCTATTTTGGAGGAATACTTACAAATTTTTTTATATTTCTTCTAATTGAAAAGAATTCACTTTCCCAAATTATCTTTTCTGAAACCCTAACAGTCTAGACCACTCCATCAAGATACCTTAATGTGTTCAATTAGTTACCTACCTTTCCCCATCAAATCTCTGAAATTCAGATCCTTATTTTCCCTGACCTATTCGCCATCCAGGACCTAAAATTCAATCAACCAAACCCTATTGCTACTATACCTAGCCTAAAATATCATTTATCCAATCATCTTGGTTTTGGTCTTGTGGAGAGAGCCCTCTCCTACCTCATAGGGCTAGCTACTTGGCAAAAGATTGGTCTGTGGTTACCTTTTCTGGTCTCTTCTCAGCCTTAGAGATCCGATGAAGTGATAACATCTTGGCGACCATACTGGGGAAGAAAGTGACAGATATTTCTTGGTTTTACCATTATATCATCGAATTATTGGCCTGTGGATGATAGGTCTAAGATTTCGTGGAGGTTTATATAAAAAGTTATAGAGAAAAAAAGTTGTTGAACAATGAGCATTCTAGCTTCAAGGAGATACACTAGATCAAATCCAAATCCTCATCCAGCTGATCTAGTCAAATATCTAGAGAGACTTGTTTAGAATCAAAGACATCAATACACAGAAATTCAGTCAAATCCTATTCCATTGGTAAGATCTTCTTCGTTTCCTGCAAAAGTTTTATCTCTCAAAAACATACCTTTTGATTTGAAATTTGAACTATATTTATTTTTATCTTAGTCTGAAACATCACTTTTTGATATTGTTTTTGACCCATTAAGGTTTTATGAGGTAAAATAATTATCTAAGATAGATCTTATTTCCTTAAAACTTGAAGAGAATTTACCTTTTGAAGAAACTAAGTCTGAATCAGACTTTGACACTAAAGTTTGGAGTCAATTCTATAGGCTTGAAATTTTAGCTAACCAACTTCAACAGCAGTGAGAAAAATCCACAATCAAATATCAGCAAGAGTCAATACTCATCCAGACACAATCACAGTTAGTTGTTGCTTCTTCATCTACACCATCTACTTCGTTACCCATTCAGAAAAAATCCTCCTATTGCCACTCTTATACTTCACTCAGCAGGAATCATGGCCAGATTTGCACCCCTGATTCTACTAGTCCAAGTCAATGCCTTACCACAATGTTATGGCCAGAGACTCTCTCTTTTTTATGAGATTTTTCTAATCACTACAAAACAACACATAGTCAAAATCACCAACTTTATTGACTTGGAAGAAATAGATGCTGACAATGGTAATATGAGAAACATAGTTAAGAGATTTTCCGGAGAGGTCAAAACCTGGTGTAGATCATTAAATGCAAACTCTATAGCCACTTTAAACTAGCGGATAGATGCCTTCATAGCTTGATGGGAGGTGAATAAGAATCCCTTGCAAATCCTTTCTAAATATAATAATTTGAAAAGAGAACCAAATGAATCAGTAAAACACTTCACTTCCTAATTCAATAGAGTATACAATTCCATTCCCAACGAGATCAAACCACCTCCAGGTTTGGCTCTTTTACATTATTCGTATGCCTTTGATACAGGCATGGTGTATCAGTTGCAAGAGACAAATCCTACTACATTATAAGACATGCAGAAGAATGAAATCAGTGTGGAAGCTAAGTTATCCATTAAGAATTCAAAAATGAAGGGTGAGAGAAGAGCAACCCTCAAAGAAGAAGCATCCTCACCCTCGCATGTAAAAATGGACACTTTGATAAGAGCAGTAGAAAGTATGGTTGGCAGGATGTCCATAACAGAAACACAGCCAGAACCACAAGCTAGAAATCCTAACTTTATAGGACAGCAGCAACAGCCTCAATTCACAATCAAACAAAGAGAACAGAGGGAACCTAAGTAAACAACATAGCAACAAAAAATTCATACACCCTTACAGCAAAATTATGCTCGAGGAGTTGAGGAAGAAGAAGAAGATCATATTGTTGAATAAAATCACTTTTTTGCAGCTGATTTCCAACCCATATTTTTGACAGAAAATGAAGAGTATGTTGAGAATACATATGTGCCTAAGGATGAAGACTACATATTAGCCACCGATCATGAGTTGGACGTTGAATTTGATGATTATCAACAAGGCTACTTGAATGCACTCAGCTCACAGTAGAGGAAATACTCATTTAGGTGTAGGGATGTCCCAGTAAATTATATTCATCAGCGGGCATCCCAACAAAAGGATACTCAACCAAAGCAGAATCCTCGAAATAATCATAATAAAGGAAAGGAACCTGCAACTACAAATCAAAGTAAGGTTATTCATCCATCTACAAGCAAACTGGACAAAGAAAATGGCAGTCAGAAGAAAGAAGATAGACCAAAGGATCATGCTTACAAAATAGACATCATCATTAAAGAGGTAGATAACTCCATTCCTTTCATCTTAGAAAATGAAATTTCCAAATTGAATGTGTCTATACCTTTAACTAAAATTGTCAAGAACAATTAGTATAAGTCTCATATAGGCAAAATGTTAAAAGTGGATCCTTAATTTGATATATTGAATGTTAACAGTGGATCCTCCAACAATATACGGTCAATTAGAGGATAGTGAAGTCCCCCCATTCTATTTGAGTCTGAGAACCACCAAAATATCCTTTACAATGCTATGCTCGACTATGGAGCTTCCCACAATTTGTTTTTGAAAGCCATTATGGAGAAATTGGGCCTAGATATCACTCATCCTTACCATGAATTGTTTTCCTTTGATTCAGGTAGAGTCTGTTGTCTGGGTCTCATTAAGGATTTAGTAGTTTCACTTGAACAAATTCTAGCAAATAATGTCTTGATGGATGTGGTGGTAGTTGATATACCACCACGGTTTGGTATGTTGTTGTCTAGATCCTAGGGAGCGAAGTTCAGAGGCACTTTGCAACTAGACTTGTCTTATGCCACCATCCTAGTTTTTGGACAATTGAGAAAGTTTTACCAGGAAACAAAGATGAAGTACATGGTAACCAACAAAGAGAAACCTAACAATCATCCAATTAATGTTGTACATACAGATTTAGAATCATTTATTTTTTTCAATGATAACGGATTAAATGATGTAGATAGTCAGCTTGTAGAAGTAGAAGATGTTCTAGAAATTTCTAATTGTATCAAAAGAGTTTTAGATAAGGGAAAAGAAAAACTGCCAAGTTCTTCAGAGTAGTCATTAGATAATGTAGAGAAAATTTCAGATCAGAATCAAGAAGTGGCCTAGAATGTTGAGACAAAACAGAAAGAGGAATTCCAGCACTTGGATGATGATATAGTCTATGGACCATGGATTTTGATGGTGCCTTGGGGAAACATGGGGCAGACATTGTAATTTTGATCCACAGTCCTCTTCATCAACCTAGTAAATTTCCTAAAAATGTAATTTTATGTTCATACAAGTTGGATTTTGATTGTTCTAATAATGAGGCGTAATACGAGGCATTGATCACCGGCCTCAAGATTTTGAAAAAGTTGGGTGCAAGAAGAATTTTAGTTTATGGCAACTTTGAACTTGTGATAAAATAGGTAAAATGGGGAAACCAGGCCAAGCTTCCACGAATGAGAGCATACATGAATGTTGTACTGGATATCCTCAATATTTTTCCCGAAAACACATTGTCAGTAGTGCCGAGAAGTCAGAATCTCATGGCAGATTCAATAGCTATAGCAGAAAGTAATTTCAATATCCCTATATTTTCCAATATAAAATTGGAAATTCATGTTAAACATCGGCCCACTGTTTGTGACAAATTGCGGCATTGGAAAGTATTTTGGGATGATAAGAAGGTAAACAATTTTCTGCAGAATGAAGGAGAATTCGAGAATTCTTCCATTGATGAATTTTGTGACAAGGATGATCAATTCATCGAAGCCACCCAAGTTGATATGTTACAGCTAAAGGATAACAATATTCCAAGAGGTCTCATACCTTTGGAAGAATTGTTTTATCACGATGATGTAGCAAGGAAGCCAACATTGGTTCCTACGGCGAAAGGTGTGGAGGATGTAAACATTGAAACAATGGACAAGCCAAAGATGGTTAAATTGTCCAAGTCTTTATCTCTCAAGGTAAAATACAAATACATTGATTCAATTTCTAAATTTTCTGATGTTTTTGCTTGGGATTATGCAAACTTGAAGGCCTATGATAAGAATATTATTCAGCACACCATTCCAATTAAGCTTGACCAAAATCCCTTCTGGAAAAAGCTAAGAAGGATCACCCGAGGTTGGTGCCATCAATTGTAAAGGAAGTGAGCAAACTTTACAAATTAGGTATCATTGTTCCTATCAAATTTTCCAACTGGATATAAAATCTAGTCCCAGTAAGGAAGAAGAGTGGAGAATTAATTCTTTGTATTAATTTTAGGAATTTGAAGAAGGTGTCCCTTAAGGATAATTATCCCCTTCCAAAAATGGATCACATCTTACAATGAGTGGTTGGAGCATCCCAAATGTCACTGCTAGATGTATATCTAGGATACAATCATATTTTAGTGCATGAGAAGGACTAAGATAAAGCTGCCTTCACGACACCTTACCGTACATTTAAGTATGCTAAGATGCCATTCAGACTCAAGAATGTAAGGGCCACCTTTCAGTGTTCCATGGACATAGCCTTTGTAGATGAGAAAGATGTTTTCTTAGTCATAGATTTAGAATATTTGATAGTTTTTTCTCATTCAAATGATGAACACTTGTATCACTTAACAATTGTATTTCAGAAATGCAGGAAATTCATAATTTATCTTAATCTGAAAAAAAAGGGCCTTTTTTCCATGGAGGAGGGAAAGATTCTTAGTCACATCTCTCCAAGGATGGAATCTGGATTGACCCTTCTCGGGTTGATGCAATTCAGAAAATTCACTTACCACGGAGCAAGAAAGAAATTCAGGCTTTCAATGGTATGATGAACTTCTTACGTAGATTTATTCCAAATTTGGCTGAGCATCTTCGAGAGATCACCAATATGTTAAAGAAAGAGAATGAGGTAAATTTGTTCGAGGATGCCAAGAAGTATTTTAACTCAGTGAAGTTTTCTTTAACCATAGCCCCTATTTTAATCAGCCTAGATTATTCAATTGACTTTATCATTTTCTCATTTTCCTTCGAGCATACATTGGTTGCACTCTTGACGCAAAAAAAGGATAAGAATGAGAAACCCACAGAATTTTTCAGTAGAACCATCAAGGATTCATCTCTTCGGAAAAATATAATTGAGAAGCAAGCCTTGGCTTTGGTAAAACCTTTGGAGGATTTCCGTGTATACATTTTACATTCGCATATTTTGACTTATGTCCCCAATGCAACAGTAAAATATGTTCTTATGTAGATAGATTCGAAAGGTACAACAGGGAATTGGATAACAACAATGTTATAATATGACCTCGAGATCAAGCCCACAAAGTTGATCAAAGGTCAGGCCTTCACCAAGCTCATGGCTGATTCAAACTTACATTCCCTAGACATCAACCTCATTTCAGCATTATACGATGATGAAGAGGATGGCACTCTTATACAGGTATCTGATATCTTTTTGTCGTCTCCATGGTATTTAGACATTATATATGTTCTTTAGAATTTAAATCCTCCTCCAGGCATGTCTAAGAGTAAGGGTAGGATTTTGAAGTTGAAATCTTCCAAATATTGTAGTTTGAACAACACCCTTTATTGGAAATATCCAAGAGATATTTTTCTGAATTGTTTAGTTGAAAATGAAGCAAAAGAAGTTATGAATGATTTCCATAAGGGAGATTACAGGGTTCATCTGTTTTGGAAAACCATGGCTAAAAAAGTGTTGAGAGCAGGATAATACTAGCCAACTCTTTTTGTAGACTTCTACAAAATAGCGATGAGTTGTCATGAGTGTCAAGTGTTTCAAGGTAAAAGAAAAATTCTTACATTACCTTTGTAGCCTATTTTAGTACATGCACCTTTTCTACAGTGGGGCCTTGAATTCATCGGAGAGATTCACCCTACATGATATGAAAAACATAAATGGATCTTAACATCCACCGACTAATTCACCAAATGGATCGAAGTGATCCCAACAAGGCAAGCAACATATTTAGTAATTATTCAATTTTTGGAGACTAACATTTTTTCTTGTTTTGGTTGTCCTCATAATATCATTACCGGAAATGGTTCTACATTCAAATCGAAGAGAATGGTTGAGTTCTATAACAATTACAACATAAAATTGTGGCACTCAACAACCTATTATCCACAAGGAAATGGTTTAGCAGAATCTTATAATAAGTCTTTGATTAATATCATAAAGAATATGCTTGAGGCAAAAAAGAATAATTGGCACAAAAATTTGATTACTGCTTTGTGGGCGGATAGGGTGAGTAGTAAGAAATATATAGGAATGTCCCCTTTTCAATTGGTTTATGGTGTAGATATTGTTTTTCCTACATCACTTGCAGTCCCAGTCATGAAATTGTTGCAAGAAGTAGGAAGTGGGGAGAATGATGCACATCACCGAATAAATTAGATGACCCATATTTAGCAGACGAGAGATGAGGTATTTCAGAACACATCAAAGCTTCATGATAATATAAATAATGTCTATGACCACAAGACCAAGGTAGATGATTTTAAGCTTGAATATAGTCTTCCGGTGGGATGCAAGGAACGAGGAAAAATGGAAGCACGAAAAATTTGTAAACATGTGGAAAGGACCATACAAGATCTCAACTTTTTATGGACAACATGATTTCATATTGAAGGAGATGAATGGAGAATAATTCTTAAGAGGACTAGTCAATGGAAGGATCCTTAAGCGTTATCTTTTTTGATGCAGATTTAAGATTTCTCAATTCCATTGTAAATGTCAGTTTATTTTTTTTCAAAGTGTGAAGCAGAGAATCACCATAGCTTGGAGCCCGAGGTGAAGGCCATAAAGTTTCACTGGTTTTCTGTTGTTTTCAAAATTAAGTTAGTCTAAGTCAAGTCAGTTTTCAGTCAGTTTTCAATCAATTTTCGGTCTGTTTTCAATAAATATTTAGTCAGTTTATTATAATAATTTTTTAGTATTCAGTTTGTTTTCAGCTTTTGACTCCATGCCTAATGGATAGGCACTTGGTCTATAGTGTTTTTGACACCTCCAAGGAGTTTTCATCCCCCAGCTGGAGCCAAGGTTAGTGCCAGTATTTGCATCCTTCCACTAGTGATCAAATAAACTCTTTTCATGTCATATTAGGGTCCCATTTTGAAATTTTTATCATTCCATTAGGTCATCATGCAAAAACTTGGTCATTTGGTTCAGATTTAGGTCTGATCTCACTCCTTTCAAAATTTTGTAACTTGCTTGCTCGTTTCACCACTTTGTTGAGTGTACCATCAATCATGAGTTGTTATCATCATTTTAGTCATTTTCATTATGGTTTCATTTATTCGGAGTCTCCATTAGGTCTCAGGGTTTCCAAGGTCATCAACTCAACATTTCATTTCATAAAATACCATTAATGAAGGAGTACCAATAAATAAATTTCATCAATAAGTTTGATTTGTAAATTTGATTTCAGAGCAAAATGTAATTTTATTTTCCTAACTTTTAATAAGTTCTCAGAGTTTCAAGTAGCTGCACACTCAAATTTTCATTAGCATATAAGCCAAAGTTCCAAAAAGTCAATCAGCATTCCTAATCCATCAAAATATGAAGTTTAATGATCTAATTCAAAAATTAAAGATAAAGAGAAATGTAAAGTCAATTTCAAGCAAGGAAAAGTGGGTCCTAGGTTATTTTAATGAAATTTATCCAAGTATAAAGGATCCCAAAGACCAAGAAGACATTCATTGGCATCTTCAAAGCATCTAGCTCTCATCCTCCCAAGAAAAAAATGATTTTTTCCTTCAGAAAATCGAATTCTTGGTCATTCGTTGCACTTTTACAGGAGACCACGCTGCGCTTTTTCCAAAGGCGTTGAACTTTTCATGGTTTCTCGTTGCGCTTTTTGCAGAAGGGAGCCATGGTCCCTAATATTCACTGTAGATGTTTTCATGATCATCTCAGGGTTTATATGGCTATTTTCAAGTAAGTGGCACCTCCATAGCCCCTCCTTTCAGCTTGTGGTGTCAATTTCATGGTGCAAACCCGCCCTTACATTTTATGTCATGTTTTAAGCAATTGAAACCCTAGTTCATAATTTACAAACTTAATTACTCACTACAGGACCATTTCACCTTCCCTACACCGTAACTCACTCCCCACTACCCATACATTTACTCATTTCCCATTCCCAAGCCCTATTTCCTAAACCCTAACATCCTAGTTGTGCCTTCCTAGGCAGATATATACCTCCCTGTAATACAAATTTCCTACCCTATTTCCCTAAATATTTCACCCTCCCATTACTTCCCAAATCTCCCTAATCCCTTCATACATTCCCTCAAATTTTCCCTCACCGACACAATCCCCTAACCCCACAATTCTACTCCCTTCCCATTCCCCTTCTTCTCTAGGGTTTTCAAAGACAAAGTGAGCGTAATGGAGGAATAAAGAAAAATAATGGAGGAGGAAAGAAATGCCACAGAAGAAGATGAGAAAACATATAAAAAAGGAGGGAGGATTCTGAGATTAGGGCCAACAGACACTAGGTAATTAATGGCATCACCCTTAGCTATCAGATGTTTCCATCATGTAGGTTGCTTTGAATTTTGTGATATGGTACAAAGAGTATAAATCCATCCTACTTTTACCAAGGTTTTCATCATAAATCTCTAAAAAAAACAAGTGACTATAGCAAGGGTGACTTTCACCATTTCCACATATATCATTGCAGTGGAAATAGGGATACCCAATGTGGGTGAAAATTGGTTTAAGACTAAGGATTTGGATGCCCAGTTGTATGAGCCTTACCTCAAGGAACATTACAAAGATAACATCAAATGGTATTTCCTTTTGGTCATTTGTTCTAAATATTTTCCCCCATGATGAAAATCATCATGAAATACTTCTCTTCTGAGGCAAGATTCTCTATATTATACAACTATCACATTAGGTTGCCCATGTGTTTCACTATGGTGAAATTTCTCAACCTCCCCTACTACTTGTACAGAAGCATTGATAAAATGGCCTACATTGTGCAAAATAGAGATTTTGAACTTCAGATGAACAACCTCTTCCATCATTCTTTGATTAAAAATTTTTTCCTTCACCACCTTAATCAATTGAACATAGAATGGGATACTTTCACCAAGGCTTATGTCTTCAATGCAGGACCAAGTCAACCTACCTGACCTATTCCACCAACAACATCAGTTCTTCGCAGAAAGATTAGGCAATCTAGCAGGGAAAGAGTGAAAGAAAACAAACAGGCCAAAGAGGCCAAAGAGGTCAATGAAACTAAAAAGGTCAAAAGCTACTAGAGGGGACCTAGGTAAGTGTTTTATCCACAAATTATGGAAGGGGCCTTGCCTTCTTCATCAAAAAAACAGGGAAATCAAAAGCAGAAAGAGATAATTGTTCAAGAGGAGGAAGACCATCATGAAAAACAAAGAGAGTTTGACTTGGTGGACTTGGATCTCCAAGATGATAATGAGGCCTAAAAGATGATAATCAAAGAGAAATATTCCATAATTAAATATTTGCAGGAAATTATGGCCAGAGCACAATTTTCCATATCCTTCCTTGAACAAGAAATCAAGCAGCTGAAAGACAAACAGGTACTCATGGAGTTAGAGCTGCTAAAGGAAAAGAGACAAGACATAAAAGGTAAAGAAATTATGGAACCTGATGAGTCTGACCATGATGAGACTCAAACCACCAAGACAAGATAAAAAACAAGAGGTCTTAAGAGATCTTTAGAGCAGGAAAAACATGAGGCAGAGCAACTCAGTTTTGAGGAAATAATTTCAAAGGAGATCAATGATGACAGAGAAGTGTGGCTTGAAAGACTTAACATCCACCTTAGGAATCTCCTCCATAAGGCCAATAAGGATAATGACATTCTTAGACACATGGAAAATAGATACATCACTAGAAATAAGATTTGCAACATCAAGATCAAGTAGTTGAAGGAGAAACACAAAAACCCTAATCAAGCATAAGGAGGAGGAAAAACTTGAGATTCTAGATGATGCATCCTTGATTGCTTGAGACACCTCATTAGCACTTAATCTACTCATTTTGAATAATTTTGGGCAATTTTTGAAGTTTTTGGACATTTATGCAATTTTTGACAGACTTTTTGCACATTCAGCCTACAAAAAGCGTTTCGTGGGCCACTCTTTGATTTTTTGGTAGCCTCCAAATGATAAGTGGTTTGCATATTTGGATTCAGAGTTATGTCTACATACATTTTTTACTATTAGCACTCAGAAAATAGATCTTTTGACAAGTGGAAATGGCCAAAAACCATTAAAAATCACCTTTCTTCCTCCTTTTTCAGACCTTCGCTGCGCTTTTGGAACAGTCTTTGGAGATTAAATTTTTGAGGGGCTTCACTCAAAAATTTTCAGTTCTTGAGGATAGTTTTGATAACTAGACTAGAATATATTTCCAATGAGTGATCTTGGGCCCAATTTGGACTTTGTGAAGGAAGTCAAAAATTAGTTTTAAGGCCCATGTTGCCCTTTTTCCGAGGCACGTTGTGCTTTTTCCAAGCATGTTCCACTTTTTGTAGTTTTCTGGTTTCTCCAAAATTTTCAAAATTTCTCAGTTGATGGATGGATTCAATGAAATTTTACTAGTGTAATTGTGAAATGTAAATTTAATTATGTCATAAATAGTTACTAGGGGTAAATACATCATGTAAATATGTAATTTTGGTCAAAGTGAATCAGTTTCATGAATGATAGGGATGAGTTGGTTAACCTCCATAATCACTAGGATTCCAATTGAGCACTTAGTGGATCAGCTCCACAAGTCAGGGATTCAACCCCTGAGAGTGGGAGAAGTAGTTTTTGGCCTATATCTTTCATTTCCTTTCTCATTGAAAAGGTTGGATCATGTAGATTTTAATCATTGAACACTATTGTAATCATACTTTTGGTAATAAATAACAGACTAAGTTGCAGCTATTTTGATGGGATACCTATGGTAATGTGATTTGAAATTGTTTCTTATTATGTTTTGAAAATGTGTGAATGTATTTTGATCTCATATTCATGCGATCTCTGAAATGAAATTGATTCCTAAGTCAAAAAGACAGAATTCATTAGCTTATAACACATATTTCATTAAATTTGGAAATAAATAGTGGATCTAAAATTTCAAAATAGCCAAAATGCCCAATTCTAGTGACGTTATTGTAATATAAATTTTCTAATTTTAATGAAACATGTGTTTAATGCTCTTTTTTGGAGGAATAGTTACATTTTTGTTTCATCTTTCTTCTAATAAAAAATAATTCATTTTCCCAAATGCTCTTTTCTGAAACCCTAGAAGTCTAGACCACTCCATCAAGATACCTTAATGTGTTAAAGTAATTACATACCTTACCCCATTAGATCTCTTCAATTTTGATCCTTATTTTCCCTGGCCTAGTTCTTCCTTGACCTATTCACCATCCAACACTTAAAATTCAATCAACCAAACTCTAGTGCTACCATACCTAGCCTAAAATATCATTTATCAACTCATTTTGGTAGTGATCTTGTGGAGAGAGCTATTATAGGGTAATATGCTTGGGTGGTGGTTACTAAATATCCCTCTCAAGGCTTTTCGGTGCCCAAGATAGAGAGTCAGATTAGCTGTAAAGTTCACAAAGAAGCTGCATACATGTTCATGCTAATATCTATAATCAACAAAGTAAGATGGAGAGATTACCTCTTTATCGATAGTGGATCCTATGGAGAAAAACGAGTAGTGAAATAGAGATACTTCTTCACCGGCTCCAAATCTAGATCCTGCAATCAATCAAAGCACCCGTGTAATATCTACAATAGTATAGTTTGTTATTGATTAAACTAGCATATAAGAAACATGAAAAAATACAGATCTAAGCCATTCATATCATGCTACATAGACGATTGAAAAACAATTGTGACACTAATGCATCGAATGGACAAAACAGATACAGTTCTATTGATTTATAAAAAAGAGGATTACAACCGTTGATTGCACCAAGCCCTCCTTAGTCTCCCAATTCCTCTCCTTCTTTCTCTATTTCTGAGTGTGATGATGCTCAAGGCAGGAAGCTCTCAATGAACTTCGCCGATCTTCAAACCTCACACTACAACAATGAAATTCTGTTCTACATATATTCAATCCTTCGACCTTAGACCAAGAGCCCACAGCTCCATTTTATATAAGATGGAGAGGGAAAACATTGCCAACTTATTCAACCAGTTTGTAATGGGAAAGATCAATATTTTTCCATGTTCTTCCATGTTTTTGCCTCCTTAGGAGTCCAGTTGTATTTGGAAAGGCCTAATAAAAGGTTTGTGCCTTTTAGTTTCTATTTTGCACTGGTCCTTTATGAGTAAAAGCTGGAAGTGCCAGTCACTTTTCCGCAATATCTTTTCCCTTTTCATGCTCAAACACGGATAACGTTGCCCCTTGGGCAATACAGAGCATTACGCTAGGTACTAACACTCCCTTTACATGTCTCAAGTGCGTTATAACGTTGTCTAGCTGCTTCTGGGGTGCGTTACCTTGGCAGAAATGGGTCTTGTCTAGGTCATTTTCTTCCTTCCATGTTACCTTCTCCTCTGAGTTGATGATGAGGTCATTTGTCTTGTAACAGATGCCCCTAAAGTGTGAGGTCAGAGATGAAGACGATGGCCGAAATAATTCATAACAATTGTAGTAGAATAAGAGGAATTAGAGGTCTGAGGAAAACCTGAAACAAAAACATATGTCAGAAAATATAGTATCTGTCTTGAGTCGGGAATTCCCATGCTCAGTAGCTAATCAACATGATTTCTCTAGAACGGAGATATGAAGAGTATTTCCACTGATAAGTATAACGTGAAAGTGTTTGTCATAACAGGATCAAACTAAAAAGCTATCTTCAAAGAACAATATCGGAACTTGGGGAAAGAAACACAGCTGTAATGGTGTAACCCTTGACCCAAGGTCTTGGTCACCGCTTCACTAAACTGCATATTTCCACACATGTGAATGAATGAGACGTAATCGAACATGCAAGAAATCGTTTGATTACTAGTAAATAACAAAAACTGTTAACAGACGCGAGGGCGGACACCGATAATGATGATGATCCCCAATATGCACAGTACAATATAGCGAGTGTTAATAAAAGGATTTGATGTTGAACACTCATAGAATCATTCGATCAGGAGCTAATAATGAGAACCCCCAACCAAACACAATATGACCTGCCACTGATGTCTGCAAGTATCCGAGTACTGACGTGTTTATGGATCAACCTCCTAGATAAGATGTTGAAGTCGATAGGAAGATATCTGTCAAAGGGTAGGCACTGAGGCGTCCTACATCAGTTGACACGAAACGGGAAAAGATGATTTTGTACTGATGGAAATAATCAAGAGAAAATGGGAATAACTAACGACAAATAAGTTCTGGCATATGATGACTTTGGTTGATACAAGGAGCAGTAGATAGGAGGATCCTATTGAACAATAGAAGGCACTCTAACAGGGTACTAGGCAGCTTAGGCTTAATGAACACCAAAGAGTGTTAGGATTCACCAATGCAGGAACAATGGGAAATGAAGGCTAAACTCATAGATGATAGGGTTCGACTAAATGCGTAAGAGTTTTCTGGGAAGTGCCATTTATCGACCTTTAGAAAATGTAACAGAAGAAGTATCCATGATGTCCAAATTTTTTCCCTGTCTTATTAAGTTTAACGAGTCCAGATCGGTAAACTCGGTGATTTTTTCATATTTAAAGAGTTTGAAAAACATCGTAAAAGACAACTCTAGGGGGTACCTTTGTCATGTTTGATAACCGAGCGAGATGAAGGGAGAATAGTAAGCCCAAAACAGTTCTTTTTCCGTGAGTTAGTCAATTGAATCCAGAATAGTGATAAATCTATGTTCAATGGACATCTACCTCAGTTTGTTATGAGTACGAGGAGATGGAGTACACTCAATATTATTTGTGAAATTTTAACGACTCCAATAAGGAAAAACTCGATGCTTTCCGTGAAAGTTTACGAGTCATGCGGAAAAAAATCGGTTACTTTTTCTGTTAAAAGAGCTTTGAAAAAGATGAAAAGAATGGCTCATATGTCTCTTTCGTGGTATTTTAACGAGCCCGAAAAAGGCAACTCGGGGTTTTTTCAGTTTTACGAGCTAGAAAAAGTCCCTAAAAAGAAAGCTCGAAACTAGGTCGAACATGGTCATATCTGCATATAAACATTTAAAACTCATCAAAGCATCGATAACATATAAAAACCAATAGTCACAATGAAATGTAGCATGAATTTACCTCTTTGTATCGGACTAGCTGAGTGAGTCTGACCTCTAGAATGTCTATAAGAAGGCCACATACCTTCATTTTCACTCTGTTGAGTGTTGTAATAGAGCTCTAGAGAAAAAAGTGGTGAAACTTCAACTATCGATTGTGGACGATCGAGGAAATGGTTTTTCATTCCGTGAGATCAAAGTAAAAGCTTGAACCTTTCTCTATCATTTCATTATGTTCTTAAGTCTTTTTTCTAGTTAAAATTGTCAATTTTAGTAGGCCCTAAAAAATTTAAGCGGCTAACGCGGGTGATGAGTGTTGTGCTAGCATTAAACGCTCTTCCCGTGAAGAAACAACACGTTAGCACGCACTGTTGGGCACTATAGCCCGCGTTAGCCGCAAATATGTTTTAGGAACACATTTTTTACCATTCTAAAGTGTTCCAGACAAAAATTAATCCAGTGAAATGGTTGCTTGTGTAGGTAGAAATATATTTACCATGAGTATTTGGTGCGAGATGGAGAATGAGCGGGAAGAATGTTAAATGGTTACCGATGCAGCTACCTTGCTAGTTCTCCGTAGATGCGGATTGCTAAAGTATGCTCGGTTAGAGCTCATGAGGGGACATGAGCACCTTCTGAGATGGATAATCCAGCAGTGGGATGACCACCGACACATCTTTCATATCAGGGGTAATGAACTCTCGATTGAGAAAGACAATATCTATTTTTTGACTGGCCTGTCATGCACAGGGCCAAGGCCCAATCTGACAGGATCCAGGGCTGATCCCTGCACTACCGCTGATTTTATCCATACGCACTACATAAACAACACTGTGGCAGTGAGTAACCGGGTTCCTATTGCATGGGTGGCATCAAGACTATTGCGGTCTCTACTGTGGATGATAGTTCACTTGGCTGGTGCCAAGAGCCAGCACGTGGCCACCAAGGCCCAGGTGTTGTTAGCAATGGATTGTATGTAGCCACAGGTATTTCACTGGTGTGAAGGGGTTTTCCATCGAGTTCGTGCAGAGTTGACAACATGTAAGACTCGGACCCAAAGAGAGTTTGGGTATGGTACACTGATCGTCTCATTCATACTAGAGCGAGTTCCAGCCATGAGGCCAAGAATGGTCACGGATTTGTTGGGCCCGCGGGAGCCAAGATAGGCTCGCTAGGCAACTTTGGTTCCGCAGACTAGAGAGGGTCCAATCCATCACTTTTTTGATGAGGGATTCTTCGAGTGGCTTGAAGACCAGATCATCATGATTGAATATTATCCCTATGCAGGGATGAACTATACTACAGATCCAGAGTTATTTTTGCCCCCGGGAACTCAGTAGGGCCTAGATGGTAAGAAAGAGCATGATTAGTGTAGTGTTGAAGTATTTTTTAGTATCTTTTGAATGTTTATGGAACTTTTTTTTTTAACGGGTGAAAATGTATGTTGACATGAAGCGTTGTTGCTGACATAGATGTGGCACTTGTTCTTCCCACCAGAGCCCCTAGCTATGCAAGGCGAGGAATGTAGCTACTTCAGGCTGGTGCAGCAGCGGAGGTTGCAAAAGCCGCCGAAGAGAGTGATGACACATAGATTTTACAGGAGCTTACTAGAAACCTAGAGGGTTTAAGTATGGGTGTGCCACCTCTTCCCATGAGAGAGATCTCGGCCCGTCTACAGCGACATATCGTGGGTGTGCCAGAGAGATACTTGGTGCCTCTTAGGAGGATAGCCAGAGCAGTTGTCTGCTATTTTGAGCAGCAGACTCAGTAGGAGGAGTATATAGATGTGTAGATGTCATAGCAAGGATTTAGCGAAGCTAATATTTTGTAAAACACCCGAGTTTTGGGAATTTTTTTGATGTAATCTAGAATGGACACGACATATATATATATATACATATTTTGGTGATTTTGATCTCATGTGTTTTTTAATGTTTATGTCTTTCCTAAAGTAAAAAATATATATATACTCATGTATGACTCTTTATATAACAAGTGTGACAAATGCCAATCTAACACATAATTTTCCAATGAATTAGCTAATGCATTAAATTCTTTAGGAATGTGCTCAAACGCAATGGTCTGAAAGTGACGTTCTAAAATTTGAAACCTTAAGAAATAACGTAACAAGACAGGATGACGGGCTTGATAATGATTATTTAACTGCATAACTACGAGTTGGGAATCTAACCTGACCACTAGATTGGAGATGTCATGAGATGTAGCCTCTGTGAGGTGTTGGATCATTGACATATACTCGGCAATGTTGTTGGTGGCATTGCCTAGGAATATTCCCCCGAAACCAAGGAGTTCTAATTCAAGTGTGTAGAGGACCCAAGAAGCTGATGCAATGTGCCTAGTATGATGACTAGCACCGTCTGCATATCCAACGTATGATAAGGATGACAAAGGCATCTATATAAAAAATAAAAGAGTGTGTATGAGAAAAAACTAAAAAGCCCAAAATATCCAGGGATATCAAAACAAAGGAAAAACTCATATACATAAAATTACAAAGCATATTCCTAGAGGAGAACTAGGAAAAATACTTCTTCAGATAGAGCCCGTTGCAGGGCTCCGCGAGTGGAATTCCATTACAGTCCTAAAGTTCATAAGCCCCTTTTGAGAGGACTTTGGTGACTATGTAAGGACCAAGACATAATGGTTGAAGTGTTCCTACCCCCAAGAGATCGTGTCTTTGATCATAGAGTAGAACGAGATCACCCTCTTGGAAAGAACGAGGTTTGACAGATTTTTCATATTGAGCTTTAACTCGGTGCTGGTGAGCTTCGAGTGCCAGTGTGGCATCTCGACGAGTTTATTTCTAGTGATCAAGTGAGAGAAAGCGCTCTTCTGTGGCAGTGGTGTCGGGTAGGAGTTCAATGGCGAGCTTGAGTGATGGGATCTCACACTCGATTGGGAGTACTGCCTCTAGGCCGAATGCGAGTTGGAATGGTGTGAAGCCTATGGCAGTTTTGACTGACATATGGTATTCTCATAACGTGGAATATAACTTCTGATGCCATGTGCTTTTATGATTGCCGACTAACTGACGAATCATGGTTTTGATGATGCCATTTACAGCTTCGACTTGACCATTCACTTGTAGATAGTAGGACGAAGAATGATCTTGTCAAAATCATGGCATGGAAGTTAATTCTGTCATCATATGGTTCTGAAAATGTGACCCATGATCTGTGACAATAGAAAGGGGTACACCGAAATGACAGATGACCTGATTGAACAGGAACATAACAGTGGTTTCTCCATCAGCCATAAAAGTGGGAATGGCTTCTGCCCATTTTGTAAAGTAGTCGACTGCCATGACAATGTAGTTGTGTCCATCGACCGAATTGGGATTACATGTAACAAAGTCTATTCCCCATTTAGCGAAAGGACCAATGGAGACAATCGGGTGGAGAGGGGTGGGGTGAGCATGCATTTTCTTCATGAAAATTTGACACGGATGACACTTCTGGACTACTGTGATATAGTCTTTAAACAAAGTGGGCCAATAATAGCCTGCATGCAAGATTTTTTGGGCAGTAGCTATGCCAAAAAGAGGACCGCCGCACGCCCCCACGTGGCAGTCATTTAAAACGTGTTCTGCTTCATCAAAAGTGAGACAACACCAAAGAATAGTATCGACACCATGATGATATAGAGTATCATTTAGTACGAGGTAGTGTTTCTCTTGGTGGAGAATATGACGGCGTTCGTCGGATGTGAGATTTGGGCAGAAGCATTGAGTTTGGAGGTAGACCAAAATGTCTCCATACCAAGGATCATAAGAATCAACTAAGTAGATGGATTCATCAGGAAATGGATCATGAGCTACATCTCCTAGGTCGATTTGAGGAAGGTTCGACAGTAATTCAACGAAGACTAGAGATTTCTTTTCTTTGGCAGCAGTGAATACCAAGTCAAATTGTTGGAGGATCACTATCCATTTGGAATATTTTCCTCCAATAACTTGGTGAGACAAAATGTGTCACATGGGATTCTCCAAAGCAATAACGGTAGTTTGACGTAGTAATATATAGTGTTGGCGTCGAGTGACAGTGAAGACCACCGCGAGAGAGAGTTTCTCCAAATGTGAATATCGTAGTTCAGGTCCGATGAGACCTTTTGATAAGTAATATATCACATGTTCACTATCGTCATCGTGAACTTGAACTAGAACCATGCCAAGTGAGGTTGGTGAGGCTACTAGGTAGAGGAGAAAGTCGCGTGAATAATTGGGGCACTAAGAAGTGGGGCTGAAATGAGTGCTTGTTTCAAGGCGTCAAACGATAATTTAGCTTGGTCGTCCCATAAATACAGTGTTCTCTTATTTAATAAGAGCATAAAGCCTTTCATCATCTAGGCATAGTTTACAATGAAATGACGTAAAAAGTTTGCCTTCCCTTGCAAATGTTGGATTTGCAGAATGGATTGAGGTGCAGGTAATTCAACGATTGCCTTAACCTTATCGAAATCAACCCTAATCCCCTAATTGGAGACAATAAAACCAAGAAGGTGTCGAGACTCGACAAAAAATACGCACTTATGTGGATTTAGACGTATATTGTAGAACCTACACCGAGCGAAAATTTGTTTCATATGTGCGAGGTGATGGGATAATTTCTTGGAATGAGCCAGAAGGTCATCCAAGTAAGCTTGTACAATATGCCTAATGTCATGAAAAGCGTAGTCCATAGGCCTCTGAAAATTTTCTCCTGCATTCTTCAAACCAAATGGGAGTTTACGATACACAAATGTGCCCCAAGGATAGATGAAGGCGGTTTTATGTTGGTCATCATTTTTTAATCGCAATTTGGTTATATCCCGAGAAACCATCCATAAAGGAAAAAGACTCACATCTGGCGCAATCATCAAGGATCTGATCTATGAACGATGTAGGATAATTGTCTTTTGGAAAAGCGGCATTCAAATTGCGATAATCAACACAAACTCAGATGGTGCCTTGTTTTTTGTCTACAGGGACCGGATTGGAAACCCATTCTGTCAAAGGAACAGGATAGATAAAACCAACATTCAGAATTTTTTCGACTTCAGTCTTAATGGCTGCTGCTTTGCGCGGGTGGACAGGTCGGAGTCTTTGCCGAATAGGTTTGGTATTTTCATAAACTTTGATTTCATGCTTGAAAATAGATGGATCTATGTCAGGCATTTCGTCGTAAGACCAAGCAAACACATCGCAAAATTCCTTAAAAATGGACATGAAGCTTGTAATTTCCTCAGGATTGAAATATCCTCCAATCTGAATATTTTCCACGATACCCGTTTTGACCAAGATATCTATGAGCAATTTTTTGGAAAGGTTTCCCAAGTTCTCTTCCGAATCAATAGTTTGAACAATCGTGTAAACGGAGGAGATGATCTCAGGTGGGTCAAAAGATGGGATTTGAGTATTTATCGCGTCCGAATCGAACATTGAAGCGCGATGGTGGAACTCTCCCCAAGGTCATTCTTATAGAGACATGATCTCTCGAATAGCTTCGTCCGTAGGCAAGACTTCATCGAGGAGATATTTATAAAGAACCGTGATTGGCGGGAGGTTTGTACCATTGGTCGAAACCATAGCTGTGGAGGGTTCAGATGAAATCTGTATGGCTTGATAAGCCAACTCGGCTGGTGAGAGCGGCATCTGATCTCCATAGGAATCAATTTCTGAAGGAGCCGATAGGATCCATAGGTCGATATAGCTCTCCAAAGTGGTAGATATCATTGCAACAGTGTGTGGAACCTCAGGCGGTGGGAGAGGAAAGAAACCCATCAAGGAAGATGCCTTCAGAAGACTGGTACCAATACTGATGTACAAGTCAGGAATGCCTCCTATTAGGGGTACAGTGCTACTTGGTAACGTGGCATAATCAAGGGTGCAAAAGGATAATTGATCCAATGTGACTATTTTCCCATCCAATGGAAAGAGGATGAGTCGGAAGACCGAAGAAATAATGGCAGTCATGGCATATGACCAACTGCGACCCAGCAATAGATTATAGTCAAGATGATGATCTACAACTTCTATGTCCACCGTTATCATTTTCCCACTAAGGGAAATGGGAAATCTATCAAGGTATCCTTTTGGGAGGAAAGTGTTTCCATTGAAAGCTTTAAGGGAATTCGACGGCGGAGACAAAGTGGGAGAACCCAAATTGAGCCAGCAAGTAGTTGACATAACGCAAGTCAAAGCACCTTCGTCTATGAAAGTACGATGGATTGGTCTCCCTTTCGACACAACTTGTACCCGGAATGCAAGTTGGTGTGAGAGGCGAGGTTTAGATTTCTCCATGTCAAAGATAACTAGTATAGAATCCTGGGGGTCAATCCCACCAATGGCCGAAAGTAAGGCTTTCCTTTGTGCTGGGAAAGTTTGCAATACTTCGAGAGCAGACATAGTTGATGGTGCCTACACCAAATCTTCTACAATGTTGTAGTTTTGGGCGGCACATGTAGAGGTGTTGTGAGTCGTGCGTCGAAGTTTCCCTTTGGGGGGACGAATTGTGGGGTCAGCAGTGGGCCATTCGATATGAAAACCGTTGGGTGGCAGTGGATTTTAACTGGTACCAGGTTCCTGAGTATCAATGACATGATTTCAATAAATTTTGGCTTGTGTTTGGAGTTCAACACTCTCTATTCCATAAATTTCAGATGATCCTTCACCGGAAGGATGCGTACCATTATTTCCCCTTTGCGGGGGTTGTGGTGGATTTACAATCATGTGTTGTTGGTGTTTTTGTGGATTAGGGAAGGGATTATGCAGGACAACAGGTGTCCTCCCAGAATCCTTGTTTGTGATAAAATATGTGCATTCCTATAGCTGAGGACATTTGTATGTCAAGTGGTCCTTCACACATATTCTGCAAGGAAATTTCATGGGTTTCTCTTTCCCTTTGTCGTTTTTAGCAGTGTTTTTCTGATTGGGATTATTCTGATGATCCGACTACTCTTCCGAAGAAGAGGTATTTTTCTTGTTCTTCTTGTTTATGCCACTAGGTTTTTGTGAAATTTTCACAGAATTTACCTTAGTGTAGGAAGAGTAGTCGATTGGTTATGGGCAGTGGCAACCGAAGATGGCTGGGAGGTTTTCCCACTAGGCTGTTTTATGGCTATACCGGAGATTGCACCAACGAGACCGTTAGCGTGTGCTCTAGGATTCTGAGTAGTGAGAGGATTCGAATTACCATGGGCATAGGGGAGTAAATCATATAGCATGCCAGATTGTGAATAAATCAAATCTAAATGTTGTGCACGAAGAATGGATTGATCTTCCGTGACTGCACCGGACATACAAATGTCCTTAGCTAGGTTTGGTAAGAGTGATTTACAAAACCAATTAGATAAGAGATGATCTAGGATTGGTGCTTTGACTAACCTCCTCCTATGCCTCCATTCATGAATGTGATCGGAGATGTGGGTGGCGGTGTCTTGGCGCAGCAAGGTTAAGAGTTTCGTGCCAGTTTCATATCTAATAGGTAGTTGGAAGTTTTAAGAAATTTTGTAGCTAAAGCACCAAAAGTGTTGATGGCTCTATGTGGTAACTCAATGTACCATTTGGAAGCATCTCCTATGAGAGTGCGGGGTAAAAGTCAAAGCCGGATACTATCATCCACCATGGAGTTAGAGACAGACCATAGATGAAAGGTGGTGATGTGCATAGCCAAATCATCCCCTTGTTTCCTGTCAAATTTAGGGATGTCAGACGGAATCTTGTGCGGTACTAGAGGCCAGAGTGGGTTGTGATTGATGGGATCATTGGTCAGTTTGTAGATTTTGAGGATGTCTAGAGCTGCCAAAAATGGCAATTTCTTGTTTTCCCCCAGGTCTAACCAAGGAAGAATAGGCTAACTATTAGGACCATAGGGTCTGCCCATCAATGTGTTACCAATAGGATAAGTAGGACTTTGTTGATAAAATTTCCCTGTGGGTGGGGGTGTAATAATGTATGGCTGTTGTCCGTATGGTATATTTTACTGGGGGGCTAACGGTTGGGTGCTCCTAGCGTAAAAGTTTCCCCCTTGTCCAAATGGATTTTGGGGTTGATTTTTCCATATGGACGCAATAGAGATAGTCAGAGGCATGCTGCTATTTGCATAGTTAAGCAATGGCATAGATCCTTTACCGAAATTTTGACCACTTAAGGAAACAATGTTAACAATGGGCTGTCCCATTTGTCCTGAGAATTTCTCAGGTACCGAAGTGCCCCTACTCTTCTGTGCATTGGTGACACTACCCCCTGGCATGGTAGCCAAGGGGTTTGAACTCAGCAAGGGTTCCAACTGAAAGGGTTGCTAAAGGGAACCGAAGTAGCCCCACTCGTGGGAGCAAGTACCGTGGGCCCTGGCGTAGTCACCGTAGGAGTAGGTCTCGAAGGATTCAGAGACCCACTAATAGTTGTGGTGACCACAGTGCTGGGACCAGGCATAGCCTGGCTACTGGGGCTGCCAATTAGTGGCGTAGAACTGATTATCGGCGGGGAATATGGTGGCGAACCTGGGTTAGTTGCCATCGGCATTGACCCCATGGGTGCCTGTTGTGAAATGGATGTTGGTGCAGCCGAAGACATATCTTGGCTTGGTGTAATCTAAGCTAACACTGGCACCAACGGATCAATGAGTAGAGGATTACGAGGAGGTATGACTCCTTCCGTGAAAGGATCCTCTAGAAATTCCATGTAATATGGTGCTATGTGAAAATTAGGGGTTGTCACTGGATACTGCTCTTCGGAAGGAGGCATGGGCTCACTGAGACTCGACTCCTCCTCTGGTGTCAACGGAGGGAGACCTCATTGTCGTCGAGACAGATGGCGAGGGTCGAAAGATGCCACGGTGACCTTTTTAATTTTATCAAATTTTAATTATTTGTGATGCATTATAAAGTCTCAGTGATAGTAACCACACATCTAAAAAATAAAAAATAAAAAAGGACTTTCTAAAATCAATCAACAAGCAGCCAGAACAGGGTGGCCCTATTTGAGTACTACCGTTTGTTGTAGATGAAACCCAATATAACAATAGCATATAGAGAGGGTTAGTCGTAAACATAGTTACGGTTACTCTAGAGCTTTGCCCGAACCTCAAACAATACGTTTAAGCACTCTCGTGAAGACGAGTACCCTCCCAAAGACCGAAGACAAAGTAGGTCCATCTGTTTTAGGTACCAGGACAGCCCATCCCAGTCACCTTGTGTAATTCCCTAAAATTTTGGCCACTAAAGATACCTCAAATCGTAGACATCATCAGGGGGGTCACGGTTGTAGAAAACATGCTATATGGGCAGAACACCTAGATCCCCGATCTAGTTTCGACATCCCCAAAGGAAACCCTAATATATAGCATGCCCACTGAATGCACTCGAAGGTGGGCCACCTTCTCATGCACCCTGGTGTTGTCTCACACTTAACTTCAGTGGTAGTGGAGTGGTCCCGATAATATGAGTGCAGTAGGATTTCACTTATTAATGACTCTAGTCTCAATTTTTGAGATCTTTGGTGATTTTATCACTTCTCCTACCCCAAGATCCTAGCCTGAACTACTGTTGGTGTGATCTTAGAAAAATTTATATGATTAATTTTATTGTCGCTTGATTCTCAGTGTACTTGATTATTAGTCTTGCGGAGGGGGAGTGGACGTATGAAATGTGATCAGACTCTTGACTCAAAAAACTATGCAGAAAATATGCTCTAAATATTCAATTTCAATGAAGAGTTTTTCTACAAGGAGAGATTCCTTTCAACATCAGTGCACCAAACATTCAAATAACACAGTTCAACTTTAAAGATTCAGACATCTATCTATCCTCTCTTAACAGCCTTTTAACAAAAAAAAAAATCAGAAATAATGCAGCTAAGTTTAGAAAACTAAAAAGGAAATTTCTTCTTTCAAAAAGCATATGTGATTGACATTTAACTTTTCAAAATAAGAACAAAAGAAAAAAATTCTAGCTAGTAAAAAAGCAGAAGGATCCAACAAGAGAAACTATTCTGATGGCCAATAACTCCACAACCAAAGGGGAAACACAACAAAGGTGTAATCAACAATTTTGGCTGGGTAACGCAAGCAAGTAGAGGCTACAGAGCATTAGTATTGAGACTAACGCACTGTATTTGAGAAAAGACTGCGTTATAACACTTTGAAACACTTATAGGGGAAGCGTTAGTCAAGGTAAAGTTGCACAAATGGCTAAGAAGGGTCTAATATAGACTCTGTGAGATTTTGAAATGTTCACTGAGCATATAAGTTGGTCAGAAGGATATGTGAACAGAAGGAAAAACGGAAAGTCATAGGAACAATCTGGAAAATTGGGGTTTACTTCCCAGCGGAGTCTCCAATTCTGCTATAGGGTAATATGCTTGGATGGTGGTTACTAGATATCCCTCTCAAGGCTTTTCGGTGCTCGAGGCAGATAGTTAGATTAGTTGTAAAGTTCACAAAGAAGATGCATACATGTTCATGCTAATATCTATAATCGACAAAGTAAGATGGAGAGATTACCTCTTTATCGATAGTGGATCCTATGGAGAACAATGAGTAGCGAAATATAGATCCTTCTTCACCGGCTCCAAATCCAGATCCTGTAATCAATCAAAGCACCTGTGTAATCTCTACAATAGTATAGTTTGTTATTGATTAAACTAGCATATAAGAAACATGAAACAATACATATCTAAGCCATTCATATCATGCAACATAGACGATTGAAAAACAATTGTGACACTGATGCATCGAATGGAAAAAATAGATACAGTTCTATTGATTTATAAAAAAGAGGATTACAACCGTTGGTTGCACCAAGCCCTCCTCAGTCTCCCAATTCCCTCCTTCTGTCTCTATTTCCGAGTGTGATGATGCTCAAGGCAGGAAGCTCTCAATGAAATTTGTCGATCTTCAAACCTCACACTACAACAATGAAATTATGTCCTACATATATTCAATCCTTCGACCTTAGACCAAGAGGCCACAACTCCATTTTATAGAAGATGGAGAGGGAAAACATTGCCAACTTATTCAACCAGTTTGTAATAGGAAAGATCAAGATGTTTCCATGTTGTTCCATGCTTTTGCCCCCTTAGGAGTCTAGTTGTATTTGGCAAGGCCTAGTAAAATGTTTGTGCCTTTTAGTTTCTATTTTGCACTAGTCCTTTATGAGTAAAAGCTGGAAGTTCCAGTCACTTTTTCGCAAGATATTTTCCCTTTTCACACTCAAACATGGATAACACTGCCCCTTAGGCAATAAAAAGTGTTACCCTAGGTACTAACGCTCCCTTTACATGTCTCAAGTGCGTTATAACTCTATCTAACTGCTTCTGGGGTTCGTTACCTTGGAAGAAATGGGTCTTGTCTAGGTCATTTTCTTCCTTCCATGTTACCTTCTCCTCTGAGCTGATGAGGAGGTTATTTGTCCTGTAACAAGAGCCCTCTCCTGTCTATTAGGGCTAGCTACTTGGAAAAATATTTCTCTGTGGTTACCTTTGCTGGTGTCCTCTGAACCTCGGAGATACGGTGAAGTGATAACATAGCAGATGTTCTTTTTGTGATGCGCTTAATGGAACAACTAGCATCGATGTGCTACATATATAAAAGAAATGAGTGACATACATAACTAAACGCAATAAGGAAATGAATGCAAATAATACCACTACATAATATATCTGCACCAGTTCTAAGAGATAAAAAAAATCCTTGGGGTGTTATTCTAAGGAACGAAAACAGGTCACGAAAAAGATAATTGTTGTGTCGATGCATTTTTTTTTTAACTTGCAGCACCGATGTGTATCATTTGTACAAACACACTGGTGCGTTAGTTACACAAAAGGACTAGTGTTGTTAGTTTTCAGAATGCATCAAGCTGGAAACAATATTTTGTAGGACTAGGGAATTAGTTATATGAAATCACTGGTGCATTAAGAATTACAATGCGCTAGGGCGTTAATCTCAAACAAGATTAGTGCTTGAAGGGATAAATGTAGTAGTGCTCTTGTTTTATTAGAAGGCACCAAGAATGCAAAAATATGATGTCACAGTAATTTTATGTAACATAACACACCGATGCATTTTTATGTTATAGACTCATTGGTTTTTTTAATGACATTTTCTCTTTTTCAGAAACATCAACCTATGATAGTGAAATTATTGTAGTTTTTAAAATTCGTTATTCATCGAAAAATCAACATATATATTATTAAATTATTCATATAAATTAAATTTTCATTAGTGCATTTATATATGATGTTTGTATTAATTTTTTGTATTATCATATTTCGCATCTCTTCATTATAATATTTAATCATCCATATATTTAATCAGTGTTGTAACATTTCGCAACAACATTGGATAACACAATAGAATAAAATAAAATGTATTTTATTATATATCAATAAGAGGCCATTTTTCATACAAAATGGGATTTTTATTGGTAACCTATTGTCTTTAAATTAGGACACTATGTCCATTACATTAAACAAAATGTCTGATTTTCATAGATAATTATTGCAAAAAATACAACAGGCTGCATTGGTATCAAAATAGGTCATCATTCGTTGTTGGAACTGTTGTTAGTGCTTGAGCTACTTCCCTTACCTAGGTTATTTGGAGGAATGTTTTTTTTATTGCACCAACTACTTTCATCTTCTTGATCTTACAACTCCATATGAAAATAAAAAGATAAAGTGTAATGAGTGTATCTACATTGGTGAGAATAATGAAAATCGAAATAAATATATACATCAATGTAAATTGAATAGAAATGTACCATCCGAGGAAGTGACTCATAAATTGTGCCCATGGTTTCAAAACGAAGTATTATGCCTCGTTGAAACAAGTCTTCTACTAGCATAGTTCCATACTTTGTTTCTTGCATGTTTTAAACCCCATTATAAATCATAGATTTAATATAAAGTATTTTTTATTTTATTAATTTTAAACTCAAATAAGTAAAATGACATAGATACTTACAAATTCCACAATTATTTTTTGATATGCCAACATATAATCACAACCCTTATTTAAACCAATGTCAATCAATTCTTTTGATGGATATTATTTGTATGTTAGCACCTATTTGAAGAAATTCAAGGACGGTTTGTATAAAACAAATTAAAATATACAAAAATGAAAAATTGAGTTGTTATCAGGAAATATTAACAATTACTTACAAACTTTGAAATAAACTATTTTCGTCATTGATGTCTTGTTTTATGTGTTGGATGAGTTCCATATTTTTTTATTTTTTTTCTGCAAGAAAATACTTTAAAATTAATATTTAATGCTAAATTAAATTTCTATATGTACAAAGTCCATCATGATTAGATAAATTTGAAGAATGTTTTTGTTAAGATGGCTCCTCCCGTGACCCAATTAAGTCTATTTCTTTGACCATCTCCTTATACACTCTTTTAGACATTTCTACTGGCATGTTTCACATATCAAGGCATTAATCATTTAGGATTTTCATAATCTTCCTGAAAAAAATAATAAACTATTTTTATAGCGATAAATGAAAACTAAATATAATAAAATTGATATTAATAAATGAATAGTTTGTAGTAAATTATACATATAATTCTATAAAATCATTTATACAATTAGCAATATTACTTTTTAAATGATTATTTTTATTGTTGTATGTTTTTTCTATTGCAAGTCTAACATGTCTCATTGAGAATTGCTCTGGAAATGCTTCCTATAGTTTATATATAATTTGGTTCTTAGAATCATTGGATTGATTTTTTTATTGTAAGTGTAATGTATGTTTATATGTTCGTCCCACTAGATCCCTCATAGTTCTTTAAAAAAATTCCCCCCTTTCATTAACCTTGAACACCACTCCAGATGAGCTAAGGGCCAATTTATCGTCATTTTACACGTTATATATTTTTTAATTTCTTAGAACAACATTGATCTTTTCCTTTGTTGTTGCTCCCTATAGGACATTAAACATATATGAATTAGTAGATTATTTGAAACATGTTATCTAAGATTATTAAGTATATTATTAATGAAAATTCAAAAAAAAAAATCATATTGAATAGTATTTTTTCATTCAATTAATTCATAATTCAATATGGGAGGATTTTGTCATGTAATGTTACATTTAAAAATAGTAAAATAATAATTTAATTTAACAAATTAAAAATATTAATAACAAAATAAATTAATGCTGGCCATAATTACAATACTTAAATTTACACCTTAATCTTATATAAGTTTATATACAGATATAAAGTATATACATATATAAAGTAACTTAAAGTAAAAGAAAAAAAATAGCTTTTATTATGAGGAAGAAATGTAATGAGTAAAAAAATATAATTTAATTTTTACTACAAGGAAGAAATGTAATTTTTTCACATCACAAAAAATATTATTATTGATATTGCATTTTGTGTAATTCTATATAAAGCAACCAAAAGTAAAAGAAAAAAATAGCTTTTATTATGAGGAAGTAATGTAATGAGTAAAAAAATATAATTTAATTTTTACTACAGGGAAGATATGTAATTTTTTCACATCACAAAAAATATTATTATTGATATTTCATTTTGTGTAATTCATTATATGTTCCATTTACATGTGATATTTCAAACAAATATATATTTATAACAAAAAATATTTTACTAACCATAAGTAAAATATTTCATTGTCCATATTAAATAACATAATTTTATAGATACTTTATATAGAGAAAATTAAAGTAATTTATGTTGAATATTTTCTTATATTTTCATTAGCAAGAAAGATTGAGACAATTCTTATTCCATTATTAGTTACTTTCTAATTCAATGTATGAGGGAAATTTGTAAAATTTTCAATGTTTAATATGGATTTGATATGTAATATTTTACAAAATATTAATAATAAAAATAATTAAATGTAATTTTACAATAATAATTTCAACCATACTAAAATTTTTAATTTATAAAAATATCTTTGCACTTTTTTAAGTCATTTTGCATGCAATTTCATATATAAAATTTTGATACAATTTCACCAATACATAATCTATAATAAATATTATTTCATAAAAATGAAAGTCACGATGATAACCTTCAAACAATCATAAACATCATATATGATACACATTTGAATTCACTATCATCATCTAATTATATACACCTCTAACACATATAAACGCCACTAGCTAGTACACAAATCTAATAATCTAACAAGGCATCATCATCGTGATCACATATAACAAAACACAAAAATTGTAGTCTAACATCATCACCACACACATCCTCAAATTAATATAAATCTCATGTCAAATAATTGTTATCATGCACATACACATCTATTTGCAAGAACATTAAATTAACATATCTAACATGACCTAACAATATACGCATCAACACCAACATATAAATTAAGTACATAAACATGAACTAAAAAAATGAACCATATGTGTGTGTGTGTGTGTGTGTGTGTGTGTGTGTGTGTGTGTGTGTGTGTGTGTGTATACACACAAACATGTCAAATAAGCGCAATCAAATATATGATAAAATAGACATAGTGCCAGCCTAGTCTATAATAGAAGATGATGGGTGATCAATTACTCCATGATCAATATATGTCAAACTTAGCAGAGGTGGAGGAGGAGGTGGTTGGTATGTAATAGAAGGAAATGGATGGTCAACTATTGTTCCCTCAATGCGGTATGGTGAACTATGAGGTGGAGGAGGAGCTAGTTGGTCTTCTATGTCGGGAGAAACATAAGGAAAATCCTCTAGCTCTTAAATATCATCATTAGGTGACTAATCATGATTTGTACTACTATAAGGATCATCGACACCCTGAAGACCATAATATGATGGGTTGGTACTAACAAAATCATCATGATCACCACCCTCATCATCATGATCATGATAATCACCCTGATCATAATCATCACCACCCTCATATGATGTATTTTCCGCTACATGATTCTAACCTAAATCCCTCATCGTTGTCATTACCCTACTATCTCTGATCATATTCCACATAAGAGATCATATCGCACATAAAATCCATGTAAAGACCCATAAACATATTATATGTGGTGATATCTCAAGCCCTCGCACGGTGGACTCCTGCATCAAACAAAATTCTGGCCAATCTATCACAGTAGTCCATCTGAATTTGTAGACCATCCCTACGGCCTTGAATTACCATGCCCCACTGATGTGCCTAACCCTATTAGGCCTCACCCATCTCCTCATCTCCTCTGACATCCAGTGGGGGAGGAGGAATATTCCCATTGAATGTGTTGATGTCTACAAAATATATAGTATAGAAAAATAATTAAAATTTTTCATTAAATAATTTAATAAAACAGGTTCAAGCACGTGCTAGAATAAATTTTATTCTAATTGATTAAAATAAGAAAATGAAACTAGATTAGTTTAATGAAAACATTAATATTACCTCTATCATATGGAGGCCCATCCACTATGAAGAGGATTTTGGAACACCCTCTCCAATCAATCCCCACATATGGAAATGCCAACATGACAAAAACATGGTCATCCTCACTAATCAGTCGCACAAGTGCCTCAGGAAAAATTGTGGATGGATACTCCGACAGGCCCCTCTTAGGAATCATTTTCCCCCACATGCACATTCAAACCTCAGTGATCGGCCTAGGAGGGTGACAACAAAATGTAGGTCTCATCTCTAGAAACCTCTTAAAAATAAAAAATAAATATCAGAAGAAAAAGGGAAGGTCTCCATCCCATGTATCAATGCATGACATCTATCTAATTTCATGCAAAAAATGTCTGAAAAAAATGGAATACCATCTGATAGAACATGGAACCTGAATCAAAGAATCAACATAATACAAAAAATGGAAACTAATTCATTTCCCATCACTACTAAAGTGTGCAATCGTGGTTACTAATAACGAGAGGCACCTAACCTCCTCTACAGTAAAAGAGGAAATTTGTAGTTTTACATCGCAAAACTGAAAATATGATGCATGAACTGCATGAGACCTAACATATCTTTGATTTTACACAAGCTGACTCTTAGCTGCAACCCCATGGGGGAAATCAGGGAAGTAAGGAAAATCCTCCCCTCTCCGAGATAGGTCAATGATAAAGTATATATCCTCCTCTATGGTTCTATACCACAACTTAGGAATATAATGGAAACCCTACTCCTAGGAACTCCATCAGTATATCAAATGCACCAATAAGACAAAGTGCCCCTTCAGGGATGTATCCTCCTCACAATACTAGACGAGGTCTACGTTCCTCAAGAGGACTTGATTCATTGCAGTAATAGTGTGAAGGTATAAATCCTTCTCCCTCTCCCTCTCCTTGGCCTACCCTGTTCAAACCATGTTGTATGGGTCTTCCTGTTGTTCCTACTCCTGTTGGTGCTCCTTCTTCTGGCATATATGCTACATGATTGACATATAAAATACATCAATTTCATACATAAAATACATATTTTTAATTTAATGAAACATGTATTTATATAATGGAAACATAAATTTCAATTAAAAAAAAAAACCAAGTGTTTTCAAAACACAGTCATGCACCGATGTTGGTGCGCTTTCAAGTATAACTGCACCAATATTAGTGTGCACATAAGTATTTTGCATCACTGTTTGTTCATAATTTTAACTTTTGATAGTAGTGTATAAAACGTGTGCACCGGTGTGAAAAAATAACCTTTTCACACCAGTACTAAACATTCAGCTTATCGATTGCAGCGAGATATGGCTATAGTTTTAAATATTATTTGTGTGGTGCATTTGGTAAATATAAATTTGTCAGGTGTGACGTGCTGACTTACAATTTGTTGCATCATTCCTAGTGCATTTTCATTTACGAAATGCACCACAACAATGGCAGTGCATTATGTTCACGCACTGAATTGCAGTGCAGCCTATAAATTTACAAGGCACACTGCTATGAGTGCAAGCCAAACATATTGAACACATGGCAAGGTGAAATTTAATTTTTATTTTTTAAAACAATGGAAAATGTAGCCTAATTTACAATTCTAATATGCTAAAAAATCAAATTACAAAGAAATATATACATTACCTAGACATTTGGTCATCGGGGAGGCATTGTAGACACATAATGGAGAAAAAAAAAATTATAGTACGGCTTGAAAAAATTGAGAACTCAAACTGTGAGCATGGTATAGAAGGATGGTGAGAAAGATAAGCACCGACGTTATGGCACTTCCATGTGGAAAGAGTGGCACCGATGCTTTAGATATCTCCCACACTGTATATTGCAAAAACAAAAATTATGGTGAGGAGGGTTTTTTTTTATTTAACCCTCCTTCGGTGCATTTGGAGAAAAGCACCATTGCGTGATATATCCAAAAGAACCACATTTTTTTAATTAAAAAATATCATGGTACTTTTCTCGAGACGCCCCAGGGCATTTCTATACAAGTACCGCACTTGTATTGTGTTTTTACTATAGCAACACTATTTTTTTTAGAAAATAAAAACCGCCCAACGATTCTCTTTATAGGATGCCTCATGGTGTTTTTTTAAGCTTACCACACCAGGGCTTTGTTGGAAAATAACACCGCATTTCTCTGAAATTTAAAACTATAGTGGTGCTCCTTACTAGTATGCACGAGAAAATTTCACTATGTGAAGGGAACCCTTTCTATCGAATATTCAAGCACCAAAGTGTTATGTTATTTAGTGCAATGTATTTTTTTATTTATAAAAATAAATTTTTGATGGTGCATTGTGTTATTTGTAGCATCGGTACTTTTTTGGATATTAAACCACCAGTGCGTTTATATATTTTAGACACACCATTCAAAAACCAACTACTAAAACATCTGCCCACCCACCTTTGCTAGTGACCTCCACTACAAACGGATTTTTGGGATATTTTTATAGGGGATTCCGCAAAAACCTCCACTATAAGATATTTTCCTTGTAATGCATGGCCCAAATGTGCCATGTAAGCATGATTTCCATTTCACCTTCTTGATGGTGTCCACTTAGCCCTATTTTTTCTATGTGGCACCTACCACATCAACTCATCTAGTAGGTCCCATAGGGTCCAGTCCCCTTCGTGCAATTCATAATTTCCACATTATAAGAATTTTGGTTTTCTTACTTAAGTTCAATTGTTGTGCCTCCACGTGAGCATGCCATGTGCCATTATGTTATGGCATGAGGGGGGATCATACCAAAATTGAGCATGACGCATCATGAAAAAATTGATTGGATGATGGAAATAAGTATGCCCAATACCTTCTATCAATAACGCCTCTCCTCCAAAACTACCATTGCATACAATTGTCGAAAGGGGCATAGCACGATGCAAAGTTTTACATCACATAATGGGGATGTTCTCATCGACACCCCCCATAATTCAATGAAATAATAATAGTACTATATATATATATATATATATATAATTCAAGGGGCTTACTCATCTAGACTATAGGCTCATGGCTTGCAAACTATGGGCTTAGAGACTGCAAGGGTTCCAATGGCTCTGTCAAGCATTTCCTTGGATTTGAGGTGGCTTGGACCATGCCACAATGAGAATTAATATTTAAGCATGTGTGTGTCCATATCTCTCTCTCTCTCTCTCTCTCCCTCTCTCTCTATATATATATATATATATATATAGAGAGAAAGAAAGAGAGAGAAATGAACACACACACACACACACACACACACATATATATATATATATATATATATATATATATAAACAACCATGGGGGCTTCACTTGGGGAGCAATAGCATACCACATGCATTCGTATTAAGGGATATATATTGAGAAAAGAAAGGCATAATATATTGAGCATATAATAGGGCGTAAAGGGTTTTTATATGTTTTTTATAACAAAATGGATCTCAAAGTTAATAAAAGAAATAAAGGGGTATAAAAAATGTTAATGACAAAATGGATCCCTACAATATCTAGTGAAAGTAGGGTTTTTTAAAAATGGGTAGGTGTATTGGGTTCGTATTGATGCTTCACTTGGGGAGCAATAGCATACCACATGCATTCATATTAAGGGATATATATTGAGGAAATAAAGGCATAATATAATGAGAATATAATAGGGGGTAAAGGGTTTTTACATGTTTTGTATAAAAAAATGGATCTCAAAGTTTAAAAAAAAATAAAGGGGTATAAAAAATGTTAATGACAAAATGGATCCCTACAATATCTAGTCAAAGTAGGGGTTTTTAAAAATGGGTAGGTGTATTGGGTTCGTATTGATAGGGGTTTAAATAAAGTTATTTTTAGAGGTATTTTTCCAATATTTTTTCAAATTAAGGGTATTGTTTAGTATGCCACGAATGTACATGATATGTCATAGGTTTATTGAGTGAATCCCTCGTGTGAACATCACACAAATGGTGTATAATCCATTATATCCATAAACATAGTATGTTACCATAATAAATAAGATCAGGAGCCTTTTTAATTTATAAAAATCCCAACCATGAAAGAAATTTATATAGTCAAGAGCATTCATAACATCCACATAAAAATAGTATTTCCCACTTAGCTTGAAGAAACTTAAGGCTTATTTCTTATCCATGACATGAAAAAAAATTCAATAATCATTCAAGGTAACATAGGGCTATTCATTACTCATTAACATACCAGTCCAAGTAATTAATATAATTACGGTCACTTTTACAGAATTTGAATCCAATGCTCAGAGAGAAATTTATGATTATTTTCCCAAGGTTGCCTTTTTGAGATGAAATTTTGGAGCCTACAAAACCATAACTTCCTCAGATCATATCTCCAAAAATATAGAAAACCAAGATATGAAATTTTTATAAGAATTTTCCCGGGATTTTGGCTCAAATGGGTTTTTTTTCAGCATCTAAAACTTCATATAAAAAATGTTATAGCAAAAATTCAACGATGACTTGTTTGAAGTAGCGAAACCCTGGAATCCAAATATCTGATGCAAAATGTTATGAAACCAAATCATAAAGTAGAATAAAATATAGATCAATGCCTTAGAAATTAGCCTCTTCTAGGGGGGAACCTCCTTTACACTACATAAATGAACAATTCTTGGATGATACAAATGACAAAACCTAATTTCTATATATAGGAGTCCAATGGGTCACAATATAATCCTATCCAACATAACAATAACAATGTAAGGCCACAATAATAACAATAGTGGGATTCTATGGTGAACAATAATAACAATATGGGGACTACATGGACACAACAATAAAAATAAGGGGACTATACAAACAATAATAATACGGGGATACACTATTACTATAGGTACCTAACACTATCCATCATATATAAATTAAGTTGGTCAATCATGATGATTTTTTTCCTTCATGAAAAAAACATTTAATTCCCAATAATAATAAAATGATAACCATCATGACATAAAAACAAAATGTGCTTAAGGATAAAGTTATAATCTAGTGGGCCATTGACTACTTCAACTTCAATGGAGATAGTTTTTCCCCAAGCTTAATGTGAAATGCTAGAGTAGTCCTTTATATTAGAAATTATGGCCATAAAAGGACCAAAACATAGTGTTACACTACCCTAGCGTAGGTACACCAATGTCTTACCAACAAGATGAGAACATGATACATGTGCAAGGTCCTTAATGAACAAGTATGTGATATATCACATTCCCAACAACTTGAAATTGGATCTAAAAAGAAACATAATGAAAAAAATACATTGACTTGGATCTATGTCAAAAGTTATGGGACTCTTTTCTAAGGTATTTCCCTAACTAATTGTGGTAAAAAAGGATTTATTTTGCGTGCAGAAACTTTGCAAGAAGTCCAAGGAAGACATGATACATGGTGCCAGGTAAAGGTCCTCCATAATAATATAATTATAGGAAAACTTTGCAATGGGATTATGAGTTGATAGATATAGAACACCTTGTGGAAGGTGTATAACTATTTCTACTAGCTTACCTATTGAGAGAGGGAGACTAGGTTTAATAGTGGGTGCAGGGTCCTTAGAAGAATTGCTCTTAGGATCCTCATAGTTCTTTACTCACATAGTCAAAAGTATTTCCTCATTACACATGAAGATTACTTCATTTAATGATCCTCCATGATGGTACTAACCTACCATGCATCCTAAATAAGGATAAATATATTGGGAAATGGAATTTTTTTTATTGTTCTTTTTTTTCTTTTGCGGGTAATGGATTGGTAAAAATGAAAAAAAAATTGGCTAGAAGCATGTTAAGAAAAAAAGTCATAAATCTCATTGATCCTTGGAAATTCATGTGTAGGATGGTCTCAATGATATATTTTACAATGAAACTTGTTCTTATACTTTCCATTATTGGTGGCCCCATTGATGTTCTTGAGTTTATTGAGCCCCTTAAATATATTTCATTTTTTTTTCTATTTCTTTGTGTTCTTTTTACCTACACTTTTTTGAGGATTATTCAATGAAATGGATTGTAACAAATGAAATTTTTAGGTTTTCTCAAGGGTTGAATAATTTTTATTGGTGTACATAGTAGTTTTTTGATTCTATGATACTTCCATTTCATTCAATTCCATTGCTAACTAGGTCATAGTTTTAGTGGAAATGGAAGAAAAAATACCATTAAGATGTGGTATCAATGTAACACCCCTTGTATATGACCATGTTTTCATTGTAATGACTATAATTTAAGAAAATTTAATGTTGTTTGGAAATGATGAATGGGATTACAGATCCAGTATCTGAGGGAAGGGTCGCAAGTGGTGCTTGGCTAACATAACTAAACACACCATTGGGCTTACAACTGGAAAGGAAAGGCACATGTTTCTTATGTTCCATTACATCAGAAAATGAAAGTAAAAAAACATGTGGAAGGAAATGATCATGAGGAAAAAATGGAATGAAAAGAAAAATATAAGAGATTCAAGAAAGAAAATGTGAGACAAATGATGTGAGAGAGAACGTTGAAGGGAGAAAAGATTGGAGTGAATGAGCATGAATGTGGAGCATTGGGGAAAGCCTACTGAGAATGAATGGATGTGATTCCTTGTGTTGACGTATTGAAGTTGTTGACTATGTATGTCTAAACTTGGGAGGATAAGTGGAAGGGTCAGAGGTGAAATTGGGTGATGGTACTTGTTGTATGGCTAATAAACCACTATGCAGGGTAATGATTCACTAGGTTCTTGCTGAAAGTGTTGATATCTCATTGAGTGATTTGAAATAGGGATGATAAACCAATTATTGATTTCCAAGTAAAATGATAAAACACCCATATTGTTCCTACAACACTTGCCTCGGGGATACAACTGGTAAAGAACCTAAAAATTGATCCCATACTCCCAGATATGAGCATTATTTCAGTTCAGTTTGATTGAAAATCCCTCATACCGTCGATCTAGCTCAAGGGTGGATAGCTGCAAGAAATAATGTGGTGCAAATACCCTATGGATGGGTGGAGATATGATGTCTCACCTTTAGTTTCCAACCATATTTTTCCATTCAAATAAGCTCCCAGATTTTCATATAATGGAATTATATTAATTAACCAAAGTAGTATGTGGATGTGTAATGAATAGTTTTATGTTATCTTGACTAGTTATTGGAAATTGTTGCATGTACTTGATAAGCAATAAGACTTGAAGTTATTTTGGGTAAGTTGTAAATACTATATTTATGTAGACATTTTGAATGTTCTTGAATATATATATGTGTGTGTGTGTGTGTGTGTGTGTGTGTGTGTGTGCAAATGTTATTGGTTTCATGAGGATATGAAAATATCTATTGATAACAATGCTTGATGGTTGACATGTTTATAAATTGAAAAGGTTCCTTATATTGCTTATTATGGTAACATACTTTGTTTATGGAGAGAATTGACTAGTTATTGGAAATTGTTGCATGTACTTGATAAGCAATAAGCCTTAAAGTTATTTTGGGTAAGTTGTAAATACTAGATTTATGTAGACATTTTGAATGTTCTTGAATATATATATATATATATATATATATATATATATATATATATATATATATATATATATATATGCAATTGTTATTGGTTTCATGAGGATATGAAAATATCTATTGATAACAATGCTTGATGGTTGACATGTTTGTAAATTGAAAAGGTTCCTTATATTGCTTATTATGGTAACATACTTTGTTTATGGAGAGAATGGATTATACACCATGTCTGTGTTGTTTATGAAAATTACATACATATATATTATTAACGATTCATTCTCATTGTGGCATGCTCCATGTCACTTCAAATCCAAGGAAAGGCTCGGAAAAATCGTAGGAACTCTTGGAGTCTCTAAGCCTATATTTTTTAGGACACAAGCTTATAGTATACTCGAATAGTGAATTTTTCAGAGACGTGGATGGGAATATCCCCATTATGCAATGTGAAACTTCACATCGCGCAGTGACCCTCCCAACATTTGTATGTGATGGGTGTTTGGGAGAAGAGGTGCTATTGAGAGAAGATTCAAGACGAACTTATTTCCATCATCTAACATAAATTTTCATGATGTGCCATGCTTTTTTATGATATCCCCTCACACCCCAACGCAATGGCGCTAGGCACACTCATGTGGAGGCACGATAGTGGAACTCATGTCAAAACACTTAAATTCTTATAACGTTGAAATTGGGAATCGTACGAAAGGGATTAGACCCTATGGGACTTGCTAGATGAGTTGAGGTGGTAGGTGCCACATAGACTGGATAGGGATACATGGACGCAAAAAATAAGTTGACATGGCACCTTGAGGGTGTGACATAAGGCTACCATGTGGTGAGTTGAAATAATCTTAACTTTAGCATGATGTAAGAAAGGGGAAAATGAGGCATGTGATATGGAACTGGGTGACATGGAACTAGATGACATGGCTACAAGGTGATGCCACATTTCATACTATGTGAGAGGCGATGATTGGTGCAGAATGAAAAATTTGTGTACATTGATGGAGAAATATCCATATGCACCTTATATTTAGCATCATGCTCCTTGTAAGTGCTATGATAAATGGGTGTGATCTAAAAAAATGTGTCAAATTGTAAGTTTCCTAAAAAATGATGAAAATATCCATGTCTCACTAAGCCAACATTGGAAGGATGTACACACCTTTCCTTAGTGCATAGGCACTAGGCATGCTGGCATATAAGGTGACATGAGAGCTTGTAGGTGATGTGGCATAGCCATGTATACCAAAGGGAAATGCTAAATGATATTTATTGTTGATATGACTAGGTTTAATATGAAAAACTTAAATGGGAAAAAAATTGATTCAAGAGTTAGACTGTGATAAAAAAATATATTGTCGGAAGTGTCTCAATGAGCTGGATCTGATTATGGAATTTATTTTGGGTTTTAAGGAAGTTGGTAAGGATTTTTGTGGCCCCATCTTCATAATAGACCTTTGAGATTAGGTTAATGTTGATTTAACCCATTCTACTACCCAATAATAACTAAAGGGTGTGAAAGGATGTGTTACAAAGTGGTATCATGGCATTGTTCAACACTGGATCTAAAGAGGCTCACATGCACACACATTAGGATGAGTATCTAATATGATAGCTTCCTCACTATTAAGTATGTGTGTTTATTTTAAAATAAATCTGAAATAATGTTCGATTCAACGGAACTATTCATTAGTTATTTTATCTTTAAATCTGCATATTAACGGATATTTGATGTTTCAGATGATTTCACCTCAATATGCTTATTATAAATAAACTAGGGTGATGTGTAATTGTGCTTATATTGCATTTTTGGTTGGGCGATAGTAATTTTTTTTGTAATATCACATGAGGAGACATTAGGGAACAGTAAGAGAGAGAAAGGACGAGTAGAAATATGGAAGAGTATGGCACAAATAGATCCCAAAATGATCAAGAAGAACAAATAGTTGGGAAAAAAAGTAAGAAGGCTCTCCTAATTGGATGGACATACTCAAAATCATAAAAGGTGAATGAGAAGCTATAAAGGATACAATGAAAACATTTTTAGATAAAAATAAAGGAAATCAGAAGATATCAATTGGGTAGGAGGAACCAAGTCAAGGAAGAGACACAAACATGTAGAAGAAGGAACATTTCTACTTAGCACGCCAGAAAGAGAGTCAAGAAACCCTGACCATTCATTAAATACTACAATTAAGAAATGCCATTATCAAAGGAGAAGAAGGAAGAGTTCAATGCCAGAGGAATTTAAGAAATAAAATCCCCCTACCTTTGATGAAGAGGTAAATAAGGATGAATAGGTCAAGGTTTTCTTGTTGGGAATGAAGAATTATTTCAAAATGCATGACTACTCTCAAAACATGAAGGCTAGAGTAGCTATTTTTAGTTTGAAAGGAAAAGTTGATATATGGTGGGAATATTTGAAGAATGTTATAGACATCAAGGAGATAGAGCTTTCATGGAGATGGTTTAAGAAATATTTCTAGGAGAAGTACTTATTTGAAAAGTACTATAACAATAGGACCAAATAATTCTATGAGCACAAATTGGGGGTATTGAATAATGATGAGCATACAAGAATATTCTTGGAGATGCAGAGGTATGTGTCTTATATCAACAATGAGAAAAAAATATTCAGAGGCATCTCATTGTCTCAATATATTACCACAAGCTTACTGGGTAGAATATAGTTTGATGAGAAAAAATCCCTAAAGGACATGATCTGAAAGATGAGTTACTATTATGAACAATCTAGCACAAGATTGAAGCCTAAAAAGATTGGAAGAAGATGGATAAGGTAAACTTCAAAGGATAAGGGTTGAAATCCTTAGGATAAAATAAATGAGGGAATAATGGGAAGTTCACTACTTCTACTAGAAATGATTATAAAAAACTCCACAATGATCAACAGAAACAAACCCTCAAAATTGGTAAATGAAGAGGCTAATGGGTCTAATAAAGGGCTCGTACAATGTTGGAATTTTGGAGAAAACCATATGTGAAGTTATTTTCCTCATTGAAAATAAATTGGTACAAAAATCTATACCATGTAAAAGAAGAAAAAATAGTAAACGATGTGGCTTAGAACATACCCTAAATTTATGCTACACTAGACAATAGGAAGGCAAACCAACAAGCTATATTAATCCAAATGGAAGGTATGGTAATCAACCAACCTGTTTCAATTTTAATTGACCCATGTTATAATTTCACGTATATCAACCCACATATTGAAGATAAGTGTAAACTACCAAATAAATCGCATAGAGAATCATGGTTGGTTCAACTGGCCATTGGAACAAAAAGGAAAGTGACAGACATAGTGGAGTCATTCTCGGTTGAGACTAGTGGTATGACTACCATGACTACTTTAATTTTTTTACCATTGAGATATTATCAAATTTTAATCAATATGGACTAGTTGGTAACACACAAAACCAAAGTTGAATTTTATAGCAAGGCATTGAAAATCCTTAGTGACACTAGTGAGGAGATAATGTTGAAGGGGAAGCCCAATCTCTCTCTCGAAAATAATGTCACTTCAAGTGAAGTGATGTAGAAGAAAGGGTTGTGTGTCATATTCTATTCACGTGAGTAGGGAATTGGAAGGTAGAGTGGATCCATTTGAAATCCACCCCATGTTAAAACCATTAAGTGACGTGTTCCGAGAAGAATTTCCTAGATTACCACCCAAAAGAGATAATGATTTTACTATTGAGTTATTTCGGGAACAATGTTAGCAACAAATACCACCTAAGTAGACTCGAGCTCACTGAATTGAAATTGCAGTTGAAAGAAATCTTAGATAAGGGATACATAAAACACGAGTTTTTTCCCTAGGATCCCTAACATTGTTTGTTAGAAAGAAGGATGGCACATTGCGGTTGTGTATATATTACCAAAAAATAAACAACGATATAATGAAGGATAAATACCTTCTTCATAGAATTGATGATCTATTCAACTAGTTGAGAGGGGATGTATGTTTTCCAAAATAGATTAGAAGTATGGATACCATAAGTTCAAAATTAAAGATGAAGACAATAAAAAAACCACCTTCAGGACTAGATATGGCCACTATGAATATGTAGTGGTGCCATTTGGGTTTACAAGTGCCCCAACCATATTTATGTTCTTGATGAATAATTTTTTCAAACCTTATTTGGATAAACTAATATTGATCTTTGTAGATGATATCTTGGTATTTAAAAAAAATAAGGAAGACCATGAAGACCACCTAAGAGAAATATTACAATTATTGAGAGAGCATAAGTTTTATGCAAAACTTAGCAAGTATGAATTCTTCGAAACCTAGGTTCAGTACTTGGGGCATGTCACTTTAAAAGAAGGAGTGCATGTAGATACATAAAAAATCAAGGTTATAATGGAGGGGCCCACTCCATGGAATGTTATAGAGGTCATATCTTTCATGGGTTTATTTGGATATTAAAAAAGGTTTATTCAAGCATCCAATCATCACTGTGTAGAGAAAAGGAGTAAAATTTAAGTGAACGCCAGAATGTGCAACCAGTTTTGAGTAGCTAAATAAAATGCTCACAAGTGTGCCTATGTTAAGAATATCACATATGGAGGACTTTATGGTATACATGGATTCCTGCAAGGAAGGACTTAATGGATTCCTGATGTAAGAAAGATAAATATATATGTCTACTATGAATCGAGAAATATAAATGATTACAAGAAGAATTATGTAATCCATGAATTAGAGCTTGTCGAAATAGTGTACGCTTAAAAATTGTGGAGGAATTATCTACTGGGTATAAAGTTTGTATTGATGACACATCATGAGGGATTGAGATATATGTTTGATAATCGTAAGTTGAATGTGAGACAAGACATATGGTTGGGTTTGAGATAATGCACATCAAGGTAAAATAAAATAAAGTGGCAGATGCCCTCAATCTAGAAGAGGTTCACTTGGTAGCCTTGAGTATTTATGCAATTGACATCAAGGAAATGATTAAAGAGGCATAATCTCATGATGAACACTGCTAGTATGTAAAGAAATGTTTGTAGAAAGAGCCAAAGGGATCCATGATCAAGAGTTACTAACTCACAAATGATGACATGCTATTTATTAAGAATGCATAGTCTCCTGATGAACAATGTTAGTATGTAAAGATATGTTTGTAGAAAGAGCCAAAGGGATCCATGAGCAAGAGCTACTAAATCACTGATGATGACATGTTATTTATTAAGAACAAAAAATATGTGCTTGATGTAATTGATTTGGGGAAGCTCCTCATGGATGAATTCCATAAAATACCTTACTCAGAACATCATAGTTATTAGAATATGATAACAACCATAAATAGAATATATCATTGCCCAATTTTTAATAAGGGTGTCGTTGAATATATTTTCAAGTGTTTAAAATGTGAGCAAGTAAAGGTAGAATGTAGGCATCCAAAAAAATTGTTGCAACCAATTCCAATCCCTGAGTGGAAGTGGGAAGTCATATCTATGGACTCCATTATGGGATTTCCAAAGACAACTAAGTAGCATGAAGGAATTATGGTGGTGGTGGAAAAGCTAAGTAAGGAATATCACTTCATATATGTCAAGTCCAATCACAAAGTTATTGATATAGACTATATATTCATGAATATGATATTTATATTGCATAGTGTTCCTAAGAATATTTTATTAGATCGAGATGCTAACTTTACTTCTGATATTTGGAAGTCATTGCTTGCTAGTATTGGAACCCAACTAGATTTTAGTACCACTTGTAATCCATGGATAAATGGCTAGATGGAAAGAGTGAACAGAACTTTTGAGGAAATCTTGAGAATATATGTCATGACTCAATGAAAGAAGAAGGAATATTTCGTACCATTGGTGGTGTTTACATATAATAGTGGATATCAAGAGTCACTAGGGATGAGCACTTTTGATGTATTGTATGGAAATAAATGAAACACTTCTATCATTTGGGCTGACCCAATAAATAGAGTAGTTATTGGAATTTATATGTTGAAGGAAATGGAGTAGGAAGTGGTTAATATAAAACAAAAATTAAAGGTATCACAGGATAGGAAAAAGAGTTATACATACCAATAAAAGATTCAGAAGGAATTCCAAGGGGGAGAGAAAGTGCATCTCTGCATCAGACAAAGGAATATCTCACTGAAAGTGGGTTCTTATGCCAAGTTGGCACCCATATTTTGTGAGCCATTTCAAATCTTAGAAAGAGTGAGGTCGGTGGCTTATTGATTTCCTTCCCATGCATAGTGAATGCACATAATTGTTTTCATGTTTATTTTCTTAAGAAGTATCTATATGATGCTAATAACATTGGTGGCTAGCCAATGGTAGAAATGGAACCTAAGGGAGATTTCCAACTAGAACCAAGTGTGTGCATGCTACACTAGATTCATACCTTGCTCTAAAATCGAGTAATAGAGCAGGTCAAGGTCCAATGGAAGCAATTTGGACCCGATTAAGCCACATGGGAGATGAAAAATAAAATGAGGGTCCTATATCCATTTTTTTATGAATAAGCAGAAATAAGATTTGTATAAAAATATATTAATTTTTGTCATTTTTATTTCTAGTTATAGAGAAAGGAAAATGTTCCCTTAAAGCGGTGGGGTTTGTAACACCCTGGTTTTTGTTGCAGTCACTATAATTTAAATAAAATTAATGTTGGTTGGAATTGATGAATGGGAAAATGGATCCACAATTTGAGGGAAGGGAAATGAGTGTTTCTTGGTTGGAATAATTAAATGCACCACCACATACAACTGGTAAGGAAAGTGTAGTATTCCCAAATGGGAAAAGCAGGAATATAGCACATAATGTTGTAAATAGCAGTGTAGATCAATGCACAAAAGTGAGAGACCAATATGGAGCTTCTTTATTCATCAAAACAGCAGCAAACATGTATAATATAATGGAACACAAATCATACAACAAGATAGAACAAGCCTCCAATAAAGAAAACCCTCAACAATGAGGTGCTACTACTATATCAAAATGTCGAAAACACTGCTACATCGTAGTTATAGAACCACCTCTACAAAAAATGAGTACACAAAAGATAAGGGCTGATATATTCGTCAAAAATAATGTACAATGAAGATCAAGGCTCTATACAACCTTCAGAAAAGAACCCAAAAGGTCTCCTGGAAAAACACCCAATAATACAATATGAACTGCAGCCCTAGGGCTAAAAGTATGCTACAACAAGATAACTAAAGAGTTATGGCTAAATCTGATATGATAATAAGTATGCTCTCCTCCAATGGATCCTCCTGATGAAAGGTTGACCCTTTCACTGAAGAAAACACCCCCTAGATCACCTACTACAAATACCCCTGCAACTCCTCCCACTGATACTGTGTTGTAGGGGATAAAAATACTATACCCTAGTGCCAAATGTATCAATAATGCTCCAAGTCCTCCTTTACTAGTCTCCTAAGAGAAAGGAAACTTCCTCCAATGAGATCTAGCTTAGAAATCACCCAAATCAACCCTCCACAACTTCTGCCATGCAACACAACACAAACCCTCAACAGGAACTACTCTATACATTAATATTGAAGCCTTGGCCTGATGCCTGAAAGTGGAATGTAGAGAAATTCTCTTCCTAGATATCACTCTAGGAAATAAGTGGGATTCCTGCTCAGGAACACCCTGTGCTAAACAGCACTACAATCTTAGCTAAATAGCAGAAGAAAGCTATATGTCTAAACAAACCATATAATAAAAATACCATATCATAAAAATTGATTTCAATGGCTGCCATCCTCTTCCTTATATAAGTGATGAGCTTCCTCACCCTAGGCCCCAATCATTAAAGGCACTATGTCCATGCATGAGATCTCCCTCCAAACCTGCGCTATCCCTCCATAACAGCATTATTGATTTGGTCAAAGTTGACCCAGTCTAGGTGTTCTAGCCCCTTTTCACACACAAGGGTGCTCATAAGCTTCTAAGCTGTCCTCCTTTCACATTAGAATTGATTTTATTCATATTAAGGAGGTTTATTGGTCTCCATACCCTCTTATTCAACAAATTAAGAAGTAAAAAGAAAAATTAATATTCCAAATAGCTCATGGATAATTGGGAATATTACAGTCCTCCCCTCCCAAATGTTGCTTGTCCTCAAAAAATTGTAAAGGTGAGTGCTGCAACTCTTATCCTCCACTATTTGTGACACCTCTATGTGATAAGATTCCCTCATAAGCCAAGTGTCTCCTAATCCATCCCTCCATGACATGCTTCTCCCAAGTTCTCATGAGATGCAAATGATTCATCCCACAAGGAAGCAAAATATCCAATGTAACAATCATGGTTTGCCTAAGGTTCTCCCTGAAACATGTAGCATAAGAAACATGGAGAGTCTCTGTCCCAAAGGGCACATCTAGTCCTCCCATCCTTCCTCCATTCGTTCCCATAAAAATAATAAGGACATCATCAATATATGGGATCAAAACCAACTGCACATAAGAAGAAATATGCAAGATTGAAGGTGGGTCATAGTCCCACATGTGGAACCAGCACAGTATATCTCCTAACTGCATCAGATAATGATATCGCAAGTGGTTTCCCCACCACTTACTTGCTACCATATTCTTCTCACAAGTTTTGAAAAGGTGATAAATGTTTGGTTCTTTTGGAGTGCACCTTCAATGGTATATCATCTCCCTATATCCTCCTAGGGAGTGGCCATGCTAAAAAATGTTTATGGCCCAAATTTGGCCATGAAGTTTATAAGGAATAATGCTCCTACTTGGAGCAATGGCCTCCATATACATGGTAAAGGAATGCAAATAATCATCAAGTAAACCATTATGCATACAAACATGATCCTTACCATAAATGCTACTCATACAATGGAGTGGTCCATAGATTGATCCCCTCTCATTCCCAAAGAGGAAAGAGGTGGATGTGATAACTCCTTCATAGAGTTATGTATCTCCTCCTTCTCCACATGATCCATGCATCTCCTCAAATGATGATATATCTCCCGTTACACTAAAATTTTCATCATGACGTTTTACTATCTGTATGGGTTCATCATTACTCATACAATACTCCCTTAGAAGTCTACAAACATCAAGTTCCTAAAACCAAGCCTTGAAATTGAGAGAAAAGATTATAAAAGTCATAAAAATACTTGTACTACACATTCTCTTAGTATTACCTACGGTGTTGCATCTGTTTTTTCTAGAACATGCGGAACCAGCCACACTTTTTCTTCATTAAAGGTGCAGATTCCCGTAAAATGTAAAGTGAAGGTGGAAGTAAAAATTGGAAGCCTAGCTTGTTGAATCTAGAAGCTTCTGGAAGCAATTATTCGGTGGAAAGTTCACTCCTTTCATGTACATTCATCCCTCCATTAGAGGAGCCTACCCCTTGGTATGTGGAAGTTAATCCCTTTGAAAGAGGATTCTATCCCCTCTTATTTGGAGTTGCAACCTCTTATCTTTTGCTATAAATTGAGGCCATAGTTCAGCCTCAAGGGGACTTAGGCTTTGAGATTTTTTGAGGAGAATTTCTGGAAAAACTTAGACTTTTTTAACTGATTACCATATGGGAATTATTACACACTCATGTGTATGTTAGTCGAGAGAGTGCAAAGGCTGGTCAAAGTAGAGGAAACACTTGTTCTGGACCCCGGAAGGACCTGTACGACATCAAAGCGAACACGGTTGTAAGGCTCCTTTTTTCATCAAAGGTAATACAAATGGATCCTGTTTTCTCAATGAGTTGTTTATTTAAATGGCTTATTCCTTGAATTCCTTGATCATCAAGATAGATTTATGGTTTATGAATTAATCTATATTATGCAGGTGCTTTTGATTCTTTCATGTTTTTTATTGCAGATCCCGAAAGGAGACGTATTCAAAGCGATAGGAAAGAAGACTACAATCAGCGCTGGACTATAGGTGAGTCCTAAATCCTTCAACATAGATAATTCTAGATCAAATATAATCTAGAGAGAGTATTTTACATTTGTCTATTTGTTGCTAGTTATCATAGGATACTAGGGAGATCTATCTTGTCTGCAAGAACGATTTATCCGCCCAACAAAATGGTGACTCCACTGGGGAATGGATCTTGAACTTAGTTTTCTTTTATTTTTGACTTGTGAAATTATTTTTCTGATTTTGATTGATTGATACTGGCTTGGGTAATTTATTCCTGTAGAACCCCTGAAAAGTGCTTTAGAATTTTTTATTTTTCTTTAAGTTTTCTGGTCTCCGCACTTTGTCTTTAGGCACAGTGTGGTCATCTCCGCTATTTTTCTGTATACATAGTGCGGTACCGCACCTGTTTACACTAAAACCTGCGGACCCTGAGAAAATTTTTGAAAAACCTAAAATTCTCTTTTCTAGGATCGGCTTGCAAGATTCTCAGTATATACCTAGACTTGTATGTTCTATCAAAAAGCTTTGTCTGAGAGTTTCTTTCAATTTTTTTTTTTAAGTTTTGAATGATTTTCTACAAGATCTACATGTTATAAGTGATTTTTTCTTTGACTTTGTGTCACTCAAAGATTAGAAACCTATGTATACCTTAGATCACTGGTATTTCATTGTTTTCTTACTGAGTCTGTGACTTCATAGCAGAAATTGTTTTATGAGAATTAGATCCCATTTTCTCATTTGCAAATCTTTAAAAAAAAATTCATTAAGTTTTGAATTTCACTTAAAAACCATAATTGGATGTTTTTGAGTTTTTGCTCATTTCAGCAAAGAATTTCTTAGTTAGATTACGAACTAAGCAAAACATCCTCAAAATATTTAAAGTTTTGATTTCAAATTTAATTCTTAGAATTTTTAGATCTCGAAATTAGTGTTTTTAGTTTTTAGTGTTATTTCTAGAAATTGTAGTTTTCTTTTGGAGAATGTTTGATTGTAGTTTTGATCTTAAAGAGTAAAGAGATTTCTTTTTGAGAAATTGATCATTCTGAGTTCTCATGAGATAAGATTTATTTTCATATGTTCTTGTTTTGAAGGAAAGAATTGTTTTAAAAGATTGCATTTTTCAACTCTTTCTTATAGATAGAATTAATTGAAAGGAAATGAATTGTTTCTCATAATAGATGCATTTTTAGTGTGTTTTGAGTCAGGTCACTACATATCATCAAAGTTTCACTTTCGTACCTATTTTCCTAAGAAACAGCCTATTAAAAGCAATGCTTAAATTAAAATCAATCTAGTAATTTTTATATTTCTAGAACTCTTTTCACCAACATACCTTAGGCTAATGTCTTGGAGTAGGGAGTAATTAACTCTCTGAGATAATTAAAACAAACAAGTAGTTGATCTTGCGGTAGGAAAAATCCAATAGTAGCTTTTATGCTCTGGGAAGCTCCTCCTAAAGGCGTCAAGCACGAGATCATATCTGAACCAGTGAGGTGATCAATTCTATCTCATTGGGAACGATAGAAGATGTGCGCGTATTGACAATGGTAAACCTCGGATTGACCATTGTCAAGGAGCCCGGGGTCACTTGTCGGTATACCTTGGATTATGTCAAGGAGCCTTCAAGGGGATTGAGCTTTGTTACTCTGCCCTTGCGCATATATCATATTGTAGATTGGTCCCCCAGGTATATTTGTTCCTGTTGGTGACCTTAGTGGCCATAAACTTTAATATTTTTTCCTAAGGTGACGATGGAGGAAAGATCCCACTGTACTTGGAGCAGACGTCAACTAGACTCACTTGGACTCTCTGGAGGGTTATCTTCACTCGAGATGGTTTAAGTGGAGAAACTTGCACCGATCTGTTTCATTAAGCAAGTTGTCGAGGTAATTGTTCCAACCGCCATTTCTACATTAAAATACTACAATGTTGGATTTCATCACCAACTAGTGTTTTTAGTGTGGGAATCTACTGTTTGTGTGTGGTTTGATCTCCTAGATTTTATAAGCGTTTTATCATTTGATTGTCTCCTTAGTGACTTTAGGACTTTTGATTGAAATCTTCTTTGATTGCGTGTGATTAATAATTTTTAATCGTGGTTGAATTACCAAGACAATCGCATAGACTTTAGGGGAAACCCCCTGAGTATAAACCAAGCCAAATTGAAGGACTGAGAGCTCTTGTACCGCATAGTATCAGCAGAATTAGATCGGTAGAACTAGGAGAATCATCCATAATTACTCATCTTGATTATCATGAAGTAAATCAACCACAAACAATAGAATATATTTAAGAGCCAATTTCAATTTCCGAAATCACTGACATTGCTTTTACAACTAGTGAATTAGCTGAAGAACCTGAAATTTCTGAGCTAGAAACTGAACCTACTGTGTTAGAATCATCTTCAGGATTTGTTACTCTGAATTCTAGTGATCCTGATTCACCTAGAGTAAGACATCGCATTACCGAAAATCTTCCTTCTGATCTCATATGTATTGAAGAACTTGTTGGTCCAGATGAAGACGTAGTGCTTCTCGAAACCCAAGAAACTTTGAATCTTAGAGAGCGTGAATCAATATTCTACAGTCCTTTTAGAACTGACGCTTGGTATTTATCATTGACAGATTTTTTACAAAACGCAGGTCTTACTTATTCACCACCCCGAATTACTTTTTATCCTACACCAATAGGTTATCAACCTTCATTAGCTATGTCGAGTGAGTCATCTATTTTTCTAAATCTCCAGAAACATTTCTATACGGTGGTTGGTTTGTTCCTCCAGGATACCAGTTGCTCTCTGGTACCTTCTCAGGAGCAGCTCCTCAACCAATTGAACAAATGTTATCATCTGGTACAAATGGAACAAACGCTAGCATGTTGAACACAGAATAGATTTTTATGATGTCTGGAAATATTCCAAATCCTCAAACCCAAGGAAGTCAGTTACCGCCTGGGGGGCAGCCTTAAGGAAATCAGTTACCACCTAGGGGGCAACCTCAAGGTAGTCAATTACCACCCGAAGGGCAACCTCGGGGTAATTTTTTACCACCTGGAGGTCAACCTGTAGGACAATATTTACAGCCTGGGGAGAAACCTCAAGGAAAGTACATACCTCAAGGTAAATATCAACCTCAAGGACAGTACATACCTCAAGATCAATATCAACCCCAGAGTCAATTCATACCTTAGGATCAATATCAACCCCAAATTCAGTATATGCCTCAAAGTCAATATCAACCTCAAGGTTAGTACCCAGCTCAAGGTTTTCAACCTCCTTCCAGTAAACCATTATTACAAGGAGCTGGAAATTTTCCAGTTAATTATAAAACTTACATTCAACCTGGTTATGGTCCTTCATATGCACAACCTTCTATGGGTCAATACCCTAGAATTAATATGGTGTGGGATTCATCTCAAATTCAACAAACTTTAGAACCTAATGTGCAGTTACCTAATCAACCTGGACAACCTATAGGTTCTGGTCCAACCCAACAACCTGTCCAGCCTACCATTCAAGTCTCTGCACATGGTTCTATTCAGCAGCCTAGGCCTAGTACACCTAGAACTCCGCCTCAATATTATGCTGCTATTGCAACTTCTGTTCAACCTACCACACCTATTTCTAGAGTATTTGCAGCTCCTGTTTCTACTACCCCTGTATCAGTACAAATTCCTCAAGTATCTGTGCCACAGTCAGGACCTACAATTTAGACTATGGTCCAGATGCTTACAGGACAATCTGGTACAAGTAAGATTCTCACTAGTCAACCACAATTTACTTATCAACCGTACCAGGGGCAGTATCAATTTGGACATGCTACACAAAATCCAACATATCAGTATCAGCCATATCCTGGGTATACTTATCAAGTACCTCAAAAACCCTAGTATGGTCCGGTTAATCCTGGTTATCCAAGAGGTTTCACAATTCCCAATGCACATCCAATTCCAGGATATCCTGGATATCCTCCTCCTGGAACTGGTTTGATCACACAAGGTTATCAGGACCTTAGCCGTCGGTTATCGTTCATAGAAACTTTAGATTTACCTGATCTATCGCGCCTTATGAATGATCCCATTTTTTATCTTCCGTATTGGCTGTCGATGCCTAATAAGTTGCCCAGTGATATTCCAAAGTTTGAAGGTAAGTCAAGAGAAGATCCATCTAATCATGTTATGACTTATCACCTCTGGTGTGCATCGAATTCACTAATCTATGATTAGATTCGATTACGTCTTTTTCAGAGAACTCTCATTGGTATAGCTACCAAATGGTACATTGAGTTACCACGAGGCTCATTTAATAGTTTTAATGCACTATTTATTGCTTTATTAACCCATTTTCAGTTACCTATCAGATACGACAATGGTACGGAATTGTTGACCTCATTAAAACAATCTACATCTACATACATATCTGATCACATTCATGAATGGAGACATAGGAGATGTTTAGTGAAAGTCTTTATTTCAGATCAAATTTTGGCTGAATGGTTTATCAAATCATTATTGCCCAAAATTACTGAAGATGTGGCCAAAGGAGGCGTTGTTATAGAAGAGCAATTCATTGCTCAAGATCAATACCTTAACCTTGTATATACACAGTTAGGTACTTTGTATGAAAAAATCCCCGATTTATCAAGACCTAATCAGTTAACTACAACTCCTTCAGGATCTCATGTCGCTGATGGCGTAATTGGTTCTGTTAGCACCAACAAGAGTAAGAAGAAATATTCCAAGACGACTTCTCCTATTATAACTTTACTCGATTCACCAAAAGGATATTTTTCCATTGAAACTTATGCTGATATTCATGTTGTAGAATCATCTACATCCAAACCTAAAACTGGTGGTAAAAAGAAAGGTAAGAATAAAAACAAAAAATCATCTTCAAAAGATAAAAACGATAAAACTGAACCAACTGACGATAAACGAAAATCTCGTTATCCTTGTCTAATATGTGATGAGGATCATTTTACTAAAGAGTGCCCGCATAGAGCCGAGGTATCGAAATTAGTTAAGGGTTCACCCATACTTGCTTTCTTGAAGGATCCCTTTCCTGCTTAATATAGTAACATGATTGGATCTTCCTCGAATACGCTAGAAGATATCTTGATGGTTGCGACACGATCGCAAGATTATGGTAGTAAAAATCCTATGGGTGGTAAAGAAGTAGAAAATTCTAATTCATCATCAACTACATCTCCCTTAGTTTTTGATCCGCTACAGATCGAGAAACCAAATCTTGACTTAGTAATCAAACCGCCTACTAAAGGTGTGCTTCGTAAATCAGCTTTCAATCCACATGCGAGAGCTGCTCATAACTACAATATTGTTGAAGACTTGGAGATTTCCCCTTCAACAATGTCAGCTTTGGAAGTGCTGCAATCATGTCCAGCCCAAAGAAAATTACTGTTTTCAGCCATAGGAGCCATAGATCTTCAGGATTCGAACTTAATGATCTTCAATTTGGAAAATTTTACACCCCGCCTACCTCATCAAATGGCTTTTAAAATTCCAGTTTTAGTAAAAAAAAAACGTTTCTTTCATACTGTCATTGGTGAAGGGGCTTATACATGTATCATGTCATTAAAATGTTAGAAATCACTTGGTTCTCTGACACTTAACCAATCGTCGACTATCCTCAAATCTTTGGATGGAAGAGGATTCCATCCGTATGGTATTTTACATGATCTACCTATAGAGGTCGAAGGAAAAACCATTAATATAGATGTGGAAGTGGTTGATGCCCCTCTGGATTACAACCTTCTCCTGGGTCACAATTGGTCTTACGCCATGACTATTGTTGTATCATCAATATTTCTTCTCATCATGTTTCCTCATAAGGGAAAGATCATTAAAATAGATCAATGCTCATATTATTCATCCGACCTAGCCACTACTGATAGCATCCAACATGTCGGAAAATCGACTATCCCTTATAAATATGTTGGAGTAGGTTTAATTAAAGATTCTGCTTTAATGGGAAATTTTTCCGTGCCTTCTCCCAACGTACCGCCTCTTATTTCTAATATCAATATGATTACATCAAGTACTATTTCCTTTGATGATCCTTGGATAGTACCTTCAGACTCAGAACTGGATTCTTTCGATGGCACGATGCCTTTGAGTCCTTTTGAATTAGCATATCAGGAAGTACAGTCATTTTCTGATACTCCTTCAACTAAACTTGATCTAGTGAATGTGATCAATGAGGAATCACTTTCGATATCAAGCTCAGCTTCACCATCAATTCAGGATCCTGTTCAACAAGTATTCAATATTGATGAGCATATTCATGAATTTTTGTCTATAGAAGAATTATCATGGGAAGATCTACATCATTGATCTTTGTTTTTACCTGATCTCAATCATTTTGAAATTGATTTTTCCTCCATTTTTACCATTGATTATGTCAACAAACCCCGAAATCCTCTCACAAATTACAATTTTGAATTGAACTTAGCAAAAATTTCTACAAAAGTTCCTATTGACATCTTAGTGAAACCAAGAATTGTTGAAAACATTCATATAGGTGCTTCTTGTACGCCAGATGAAATCCAAGCATATAAAGCCCTATTTCAAGAATTTTGTGACATTTTTGCCTGGTCATATGAAGAAATGCCAGGAATCGATCCATCAATTGTTTTTCATGAAATTAAAACATACCCAGATGTTAAACCTGTCCGACAAAGATTACGTCAGATACATCCACAAAAAGCTGCCGCTATTAAAGCATAAGTTGAGAAATTACTTCGTGCAGGTTTTATTTATCCAATTCCTTTAACGGATTGGGTATCTAATATTGTTCATGTTAATAAAAAAAAGGGACAATACGAGTATGTATCAATTATAGGGATATAAATTGAGCTTGTCCAAAAGACAATTATCCAACCCCTTATATCGATCAAATTATTGACGACTGTGCCGGAAGTGAAATGTTTTTTATTATGGATGGATTTTCGGGGCTACAATCCAATCAACATACTCCCTGTTGATCAACCCAAAATAACTTTCATTTGTCTGTGGGGGACTTTTTCTTACTACAAATTAGCTTTTGGACTTAAGAACACTGGCGCAACTTTTCAGAGGGAAATTTATTATGCATTTCATGACATTAAACACATTGTGAAACCCTATCTTAATGATTTACCTGCTCATTCATCATGCAGAGTAGATCATCTTACTCATCTACAAGCTATCTTTATGAGATGTAGGTATTATAGGATTCGTCTGAATCCTCACAAATGTGTCTTTTTTGTTGAATCTGGAAGATTGTTGGGATTTATTGTCTCAAAGGAAGGAGTTCATGTTGAGCCATCGAAGGTTGAGGCTATCATCAAATTACCTCCTCCTTCTACTCTTCGCCAACTCCAAAGTTTTCAAGGGAAAGCAAACTTTTTACGTTGATTCATTCCTAACTATGTTTAGTTAACCAAAGATTTTACCAGGTTGTTAAAGCAGAATATACCTTTCTTTTGGGATGAGATCGCTGATCGATCTTTTGATGCTCTTAAACACACGTTGACCCATGCACTGTTATTACATCCTCCCAATTACAACCAGGATTACTTTTTATACCCAGTAGCCTCCAATTCTACGATTGGCATGGTATTAGTTCAGGAAGATGAATTCCACAACGAACATGTGATTTATTATCTCAGTCACAATCTGCATCTGACCGAAATCAAGTACTCACATGTGGAGAAATTGGCCTTGGCAACAGTTTAAGCTGTCCAACGATTTCGTCATTACATACTGTTACGCAAAACAACAGTGATTTCTGATTGTAACCCTATGATGTATATTTTCACCAAACAACTACTAGGGGGCAAATACTTCAAACGGATTGTTATCCTACAGGAGTTTGATTTGGAATTTGAAAAATCCAAATCAAATAAATCATTGGTATTCGCTGAACTTATGTGTGACTTCCCAAGTACTAACACAGAAACTATGGCAGAACATTTGATCACGAATGAATCTTTGTTTCTTATCAGTACCATCGATCCTTGTATGGAGATATCATCATTTATCTCCAAACCCAAACTTTTTGGCCCGAACTTTCACATTCACAATGACGAAAAATCTGTTTCCAGTCTCAACAATATCATATTGTTGGTGACATACTATACCATCGTGGTGTGGACTCTATTTTTCGACATTTTCTCACTCTTGACGAAGCTGAAAAGGTTTTAAATGACTGTCACTCTGGAGCATGTGGCAGTCATATGTCTGGGTATGCCACAGCCCAAAAGATATTTTGCACTGGCTATTTTTGGCCATTCTTATTTAAATATTGTATTTCTGCTATCCGAAAATGCCACAACTGTCAAATCTTTGATCGAAATATGCATGCACTACCTGCTCCTTTTCACCCTATAATTGATGTCGGTCCTTTTGCAAAATGGGGCATTGACTTAATTACATGTAACCCTCACTCAGTCAGGGGGCATGGGTATATTATTCTCACAGTAGATTATTTTACCAAATGGGCCGAGGCAATGCCTACATTTGTGGCAGATGGAAAAACTGCAGCTACTTTCGTGTTCAATCATGTGATTTCTTGTTTCGGTGTACCCAAAGCGATAATTACTAACCATGGGAGTCATTTTCGAAACATCATGATGACCAAACTGACTGATCAACTTGGCCTGCGCCATGACAGTTCTACACCATATTACCCGCAGGCCAATGGTCTGGTTGAATCTATCAATAATTTTTTAGTCACCATGATCAAACGAATCATCGAAATTCATAAATCGAATTGGCATACCATGTTTTTTTTAGCACTTTGGGCATATCGAACCTCGGCAAAAACATTGACAGGTTTTACCCCTTTTCAACTGGTTTATGGTTTAGAAGCGGTATTACCGATTGAATGCGAGATACCGTCACTCCAACTAGCCATAGAGTTACTACCAGCCACTTTTGAAGAGGATAAACGCTTTTTGTACTTAGCTCAATTAGATGAGAATTGGCGCATCGCTGCATTAGCTACCAAAGCTCATGCGAAACAAATGAAAGCTCAGCATGATAGAAGTGTTACACCTCGTATTTTTTCAGAAGGAGACCTAGTCTTGGTTTATGATCAAGCTAACGATAAGCTAGGGGCTGGGAAATTTGAACCCATGTGGCATGGTCCTTATATTGTCAAGTGACAGCTTACAAAAGGGGCCTATGAACTCATTGACTTTGACGGGGTCTCTTTAGGCAAACCCAGAAATGGGCTTTATCTGAAGAGATATTATGCTTGATTCTTTTGTGGAGATCTTCCTTGTATATTAGTTATTTTCATAAGCTGGCGTGTTGTAGATTAGAAGAGAGTGCCTAGTTTAAGTGTGCTTTTACTACTATCCCTGCTTATCTGGATCACTCTTGATTTTGCAGATGTCAATGTCCCTTCAAACATACTTTGGTTTTGCTAATGGTGCTTGTCATAGTACATGGAACATTTCCTCCGTAGCTTGGGTTATTTATTCACCCACTGATGAGTTAGTATCTATACATGGGGTAAGCCTCAGTCAAACGACGAACAATATTGCAGAATATATAGCGCAGTTATTGAGTTATTGTCTGAATCCATTTCATTTGGAATTCGAAGTTTGATTGTTAGGTTAGATTCTAAACTCGTTGTATTACAATTGAATAGATTATATGCAATTAAAAACCCAGTGTTCTTAAGATTATTTTTGAAAGTTCGTCTCTTGGAACGAGAATTTGATTATATTGAGTATCAACACATTCCGAGAAATTTAAACACATTAGCTGATGCAGTAGCTTCTAGTGTTATAAACAGACATTTGCGATAATTAAAGCAGTAGATCAAAATAACATTCAATAAAATTTTAAACAGATAACTGGAAATAGTAGTAATATCATAGCATAAGAGTAGTGTTTTCAAAAATATTACATCGTCCTCGATCATAGGTTCAAAATGCCTTATGATCGGAAAAAAGTGATACAAAAAAAATGATATAATTCTACAATATCAATCATCCACTATCCGTGGTGACGATCATGATAAAACATTACAGCCCGTGCCACCTTGCTTAGAAATCTCCTGAATGGTCCCAGAACCCCGATAACATATCTCTGTAAGCGGAGTGGAATGTCATCTATGGTAGTCTCTGGAATATCTAAAGTCAACCGCTCCAGATGGTTTTCCAGGTCAGTAAGGACCTCTGTTGTCTAATCCTATGGTGGTGGTGTTGCTGCAGCTGGCTTCCTGTCGAAAGGACGGAGAGTGGCTGGTCGACGTGGACCCACATCTGCATTTGAAATTTTTTTCATCAGTTTTGGACGATTCAAAAAACAAAATAAAAATTAGAATTTAGAACATGTCAAAATGATTCTTACCTGATTCATCCCACTGTGTCCCTGGAGGACGAGACATATCTCAATCGCCGTGGAAATCTATCCCAGCATAAGGTAAATCTTCTATCGCGAATATTTGGTTCTCCAACCAATGGAAATAAGCTGGAGTAAAAGTTGGAGTAAAATGAATAACCTCGCTGCCTTCACTATGGCAGACCATCAATGCAACCCATCGGACCATCTGAGGCTCTTTGACTCTACCATGATCAACTGAAATCAGCTGTGGGGCCATAGAAGGAATTCTCTCTAGAGCAAATGTAACCACAATCACTCCATACCCGAAGTTTTTCAACTTCAAGTTTTTTGCTCTAGTCAGTTGGCCTTTGACATTGGCTAACACTGCCTCACACCAATTGAAAATCGTGCCTCTAAAGCAGTCAACAGTAGTTTGCATTTGGGATCTTGTAGCAACATGTGGATTTGCGCTCCCACACAACTGGGTTATCGTAAACACAACCACTTTGAGCTCCAGATGAATAATGGTTTTTATGTTTATGCATTTATCTTTGGGGTCCGCTTCTTCATTGCAAAATTCTTCCTAAAGGCTAGCGATAGACTGGCCACCTGTCCTAGCCCCAAACAAAGAGAGTGGCTCACCCCTCTTTGATAAACCAGTGAGAAAGTATATATCTTCCAGCTCAATTTCGATCCGGTGACCTCCAATGATAAATCATTGTTCCTGGACATCCCATTTGTTTACTAGCCAGGTAAGTAAGTCTACTTGAGCCCTCATACCCTGAATGGCCCAAAATTTGTACAAACCACATTCTCTCAATACACGTAATGTAGGTGGATGTAACATAGCAACATCATCAACCTCTTCATGCTCACGTTCTCTCCACTCAAGCATTGTAGGTATCCTGCAATGGACAAATTGAAAGATCAAAAACAATTTGAGTGAGAACATTTGGTTTAATTTGGGAGATTTATTCATTTTATTTTTTCTTACATCTCCTCCTCACTTTTCGCATAAAAACAGTGCGTGGATCCACACATATCTTATGCATATGGTGCAGGACCACGACAATTTTCCCTTTGTAAAATTGTCGGGGTCTGCAGGTTTCATATGTTTTACCTGCTGACCCCCGTAAGCGAATTTTTGAACATATTTTCCTCCTTAAAAATAAATTTAAGCCCTAAACTAAGAAATCAAATGGACAAAAATGAAGGTAAGGATGATGTGGTTTACCTGGAACTGACGATTTTCAATTTTGACGGGAAAATATTCCGCAATCTCCTTTGGAATGTTTTTTACCAAAAGCTCTCAATTTGCACTCTGAAATCAAATGGTAAAAATGATTTATAAAAACTCCTTTTTATAATATTTTTTGAATAAATAAAATTATATTTTATTTATTTTCCACTTTGAAAAGTTGTTTTTCAAATTATTTTTAATTATAAACAGGTATGTTTAATTTTTGAGTTTTTCTGTAGAATACGGGATTTTTGGGTGAAATGGTCCTTTTGACAATGGAGCATACTTTTTATCACTTTTTCAAACTCGGTAAAAATTATGAAAAAGCGAATGAGTACATTTTTATCACTTTTTCGAACTCGTTAAAACTTACAAAAAAAGCGAAACTGCTGAGTATACTTTTATCACTTTTTTGGACTCTTGAAAATTACGAAAAAGCGAAACCTTGGAGTTCTCTTTTAAGCCCTTTTCAGACTCTCTAAATATGAAAAGATTGCCAAGTACTTGACTATTCGAACTCATCAAAAGAAATGAACATTCGTCCCTTCAGTATAATTTTACCCCTTTTCTGGACTGAAATGGACTCTTTACAAAAAAGGTATACATTGACTAATCATAGTCAATAGAGTTCTCTCCTGTATTATTTTATCTTTTTTTGGGCTTGAGAGACTAAATTTACAAGAATATACACCCACAGAGTTTCCTTAAGTTTTTCTTCTGACTCCCTAAAAATGAAAAACACTGAGTTTCTCCTATACTGGACTCGTTAAAATTTAACAGTAAAGGACCTGTCAATTACAAACAAGAACGAACCACTCCTTCTTAGGGTTTGATTTTAAACTAAGTTGGACTCATCCGAAGGATGAGCTTATATAACAAGAAAATTTTATCCTCCTCAAGCTTGTCAAAAATAAAGAGGTACTTGCCAAAAATGGTGGGGGAAAAAGAGAGAAAACGAATCCATTAATCATGCTTTGTCTAAAAAGTAGTTTACCACTCTTGAACACGACACTTTTTGTTGGGAAAATCCTTTGCCTATCAGTTAATCAAACCATATTGAAAGTCTTCATTCGGTTTCTGGGTATTAGCTTAGGTCAATTGTCACCAAACCATCTGTAGTGTTGTTATGTGTTCAAGAGGAAAGTTCAAATAAACCATTCATTGCAAACATTTGTCTCCATTCACGTTGACCATCCCTGAGTCAATCCTTGCAAGATATTTCTAAAAAACTTGATCTAATGGTTTCATGTCGTGGGCTTTCCTACAACAAATCACTTTCTATCGACGACATCTCATCATCTATGAAGTTGATCTAGAATCCTTTAGTACCTTGGAATTTGCATGCCTTAATGGTACTATGGAATACAAATTGGAGTTGCCTGCATCTTCCTGAGCACACCCAATTTTCCATGTTTCATGGTTAAAGAAGGTTATAGGCGACAAACTCCCAGTTCAAACAATATTTTCAGAACTTGGCAAGGAAGGAAAAATCATATTGGAACCTGAAGCAATCATGAAAACAAGAACTCGACAACTACAAAATCGATCAATTTCATAGTATCTCAACAAGTGGAAGAACTTACTCACTGAAGATTCCACAAGGGAGGATGAGAATTTTATACAGAAGCATCTATAAATAGTCAAGCATTGAGGAAAACACTTGTTTGAAGGAGAGAGGCGTGATAGGTCCCTATAATACTAGTGTATCCCCTTATTGTTCTTGTTAGTATAACCCCCTTATTATTGTTGTTGTGCCCATGTAGTCCCCATATTACTATTATTGTGCCCCATAGAAGCCCACTATTGTTATTGTTGTGACCTTACATTGTTATTGTTATGTCGTCTAGGACTATATTGTGACCCATTGGACTCTTATATATAGAAAGGAGTTTTTTTCATTTATATCATCCAAGAATTGTTCATTTATGTAATGTAAAGGAGGTTTCTCACTCGAAGAGGTTGATTTCTAAGGCGTTGAGCTATCTTTTCTTATGTTTTTTGAGTTGATTTCATAACAGATAAAATGACCATTGTTGACATTATCCTACCATTTATTGGTGGTGCTCCTCCATATGTCAGGAATATTAGTGTAGGAATGTTTAATTATTTATTCTTATTAGGGTATCTCCAAAGAACCTAACTAATACTTCCACTCATGTCACTTCCCTTAACATTATATTTTTCATAATTAGTGGGTCCCATGTGACTTTTAACCCTTGGGTAGTGCCTTCTCCTTTGGAAGAAGAATATTTTGATGAGAAAATAATGCACAATGATGGAAATTACCTACAAGGTAATTCAATAAGCCTCAATTGACTATACTTCTAGTATCTAATAGGGTGGATAACTTCATGAGTATCATTTTCCTTCATGGGATATTTATTGTCCACATTCCATTTATTTCCTTGGCCTTGAACTTCCATATGATGAAGCTACCTTCGAGATCGTTTGATCCATGATCATCCTTTGGGGGGATTTCACAATCACTAATTTTTTCTCCCATGTGTGGAATAATCGGATATAAATCAAAAATATTGTTTCCCCTAGCCTATTGAGTGGTTCTAAACCCTATCTTCTCACATGATGGTTATTTAGAGGGGAATTTGGAAAATATCTCAAAAACCATACCCATAAACATAAATATGAACCCAAGTGTCATGGTAAACATCACAATAGGTGCAAATTGTCTCCTCGAGAAATTAAAATATATATTTCCCTATTCAAATAATTTCATTACATATACACTTGGTCTTATGAAGAATTTTCTAGGATTGAAAAATGTATTTTCAAACATGAAATTAATACATATGATGGAGCCAAGCTAATTTGGAAAAACATCTTACCAATCAACCCTTCCATTAAGGTAGAGGTTGAAAAAATATTGAAGGCTGGTTTTATCTATCCTATTACTTTTATTGAATGGGATTCAAACTATTTTTTAGTCACTAAAAATATGTTATTATATACTTGTGTGTTAATTATAGGGATTTGAGTAAATATTTTACAAAGGAAAATTACCCACCCTATTCATCATTCATATCATTTATGAGTGTGTTGGTAGTGAAACATTCTTATTCATGCAAGTTTTATTCGACTATAACCAAATAGAAACAAAAATATAATATCAAAACAAAATAAATTTTATTTGTCCCTAGGGTGTGTTTGCTTGCAAAAATTTTCAATTCAATATAGAAATTGTTGGGGTTATTTTCTACAAAGCCATGTTGTATGTGTTTCATGACATAAAAAATATAGTGGAGGCATATTTGGACCACCTTGCTACTTGATCTTAGTGTCATGAGGATCATCCTTCGCATATTCAAGAGATCTTTAATCAGCGAAACTTCTATAACATTCATTGAACCCACATATGTGTATATTTTGCATGGTTTTTAGGATGTTAAATGGTTTTATTGTGTCCAAGTATAGGATCATGGTAGTGATGGACCTTAGTATTGCAACAACAATGTTGTAAATCCCAAGGGTCTCAACTTTAATTGTCAATCTGGAGTTCATAAAAACTTAAGAGGGGTTGGTGATATATGTGCAGTAGGAACTATCTTCTTCTATTTATGATCCTTATGCAAGTGGAAAAATTGAGATTAAGTATGGATGCATAAAGACCAAGCTAGCTAACTAAGCTATCCTACAAGAAAATACATTGCAGAAAATGAATTGTAGAAAAGGAAATGGAACACAAATATATAGAAATTGCAATGAAATAAAGTAAAATTGTTGAATGACACACACTTCTATGTTATCTAGAATTAATGGAAAAGCACAATTTCTGAAATGAAAGACTAAAAATCAAAACCCTAATTTGCAAGAAAATGTTGTTTTCATAAACAAATGGAAAAAACTATCAATGAGGTGTTTATACTTCCAGGTTTCATTATTAATTTCCCAAAGGTATTTTAATATGTCAAAGAGTTTAAACCATGATTTTATTGTGAATATTAGTGAAAATGGAGGGTTGGCTATGGGCTGCTACAAGAGTCTCTATTTCGCTACAGGAGACAATCCAGTGAAAATCTAAACCAAGTTGAATGTGTGTATGAGATGAGGAGGAGATATGGAAATGTTAGAAAATGATAATATGAAATTAATAAAAAATTTAAGACAAATTTGTGCAATTTTATCCTAGCGAAATAAAACTCTATGTGTTTCTTGTAGTTGTAAAATTTGTTACATAGAAAAATAGAGAATAGTGAAATATGTAGCAAGAAGAGAAATAAAATGAATGAAGACCTGAAATTGCATTAATAACTATTTTAACTGATAATAACTACACACATAACTTATAAGAAGGAATTTCTCATGAAATATTATATTTAACCATGTATAAGAATTATGAAAATATAACTTTTAGAAATGTTGAAAAATGAATAAAAGCATAACGCTAACAAAAGTACATGAGGTATTTGAATCTCTTGGGGTGAGCCTAGCCCAAGGAAGCTTAAAGTACTTAGAGGAAAGCCAATCTAAGATTTTAAATAGAAAATTTATTTCATTAACTAAGAAATTATCTTCACATTACAATATTGGAAAACCTACTTGAAAATACAAATCTAATCTCCCTTCCAATTGGTCACTCTATTCCCTATATTCCTATTGAGCTACTAGAGACTATTATTTATGCATAGACTTCGGAGTAGCCTCCTTAAGAGGAGGGTTATTTACCTCCACAGATTCTTAGAAAAGGGGATTTTTCTCATAGTATACCTTGCAACAATAATAAGGGGCATTAAATTCCCTCAGCCAACCGAGTTGATGTCCTATTGCAATGGGGAAAAAGTTCTGAAAATATCTGCAATGTTGGATCTCTTGGAATATGTGTAACATATCTTCAAATATTACACAATAAACATGTTAAAACACATAAAATATGAAATCTTCATTGAACTTTTCCAAGAACCCATTAATCTAGGAAAATTAATCATTAAATGCAAAAGGTGGGTTCTGTTGGAGATACTGAGAGGGGGGGTGAACCAGTATTCCTTTCAATTAGAGAATTAGTTAATATTCAATTATTATCAGTGTTTTTACAATGATAGCAGTAAGAAAAAGGAACACAAATGCACACAGTTTTTAAGTTGGAAACCCACTCCGGGACAAAAAAACCACCTAATTATTTTCTAATAATTCTTTAATATTAAACTCCAATTGAAAATAAAGCTCCAACTTCCTAGAATCTAGAAAAGCATTCTTCTCCAGCTCCCACTGGATGGACGCTCCAACGCCTGAGATTATTCAATAGTCAAATGAACGGATGCCCCAACACCCAATGAGCTACAACTCACCCTAGCACCACCCTACCACCCTGAAGTTTTCATATGCTTGAACCTATTGGTGACTTCATGCACCAGCGTAGCACCACCCTACCACCCTATAGAAGAATAAAATAAGAATGGACTCCCGTACCAGGGAAAATGGTCCACTTTACAGTGATATAGAATGATGTAGAAGAAGAAGACACACTAGACCATAACCCCAACTATGACACAACCACCTAATGATGATCCTAGACCTCTTGACACTGCCTCTTCAACTCTTGGCAGATAGACACTAGTACAATTTTTACAATAATGTATTTTCAATGACTTAGTACAATGATACCTTTATAGTGACTATATGCAGTGTTTCCCACTTCAAGACTTCATGTGATAAAATTCTTGCTACTGTTTTGCACCTTGATTGCTGCTCTTGTCATGCTACCCTCTACTACACCTTCCTTTTCTTTGCTGCCCTAGAAGGTCTAGTCCTTTGCAGCCCTTGACAACACATGATCTATATTTTTCTTGCCTTCTAGGAGCTCGATATTGAATCTGGTGTATCTCTGTTATTTCAGATCCCCAATATGTGATTTTCGACCCTGTAGTAGTCCTCTAATTTTTCTTTCCAATGCCAAATATCTTACCCAATTTGGATTCTTCAAGAGAGATTTATTCGCAATCTCTCACAATGCCCTAATTATGGATTGTTTCAGTAGAGCGAAAATGTACGGCATGCCACGTGTCACTGTTTATTCATTCGGCTCTGAAATTAATACAGAAAAAACTAAAATCCGTGTACTATCTGCCAATATTTATAGAATTCCAATCTGATACTCAGAGAGAGAGTTATGATGCTTTTCCCAAGGTCACTTCTTTGAGATGAATTTCAGGAGCCTGCACAAACACTGACTTCACAGATCATATCTTCAAAAATATTGCACACCTTGATCTGAAATTTTTACAGGAGCTTCCTCAGGATTTTGGATTCACCTCATTAAAATTTAAGTTTCTGAACCTTCATAGAAAACAAGTTAGAGTGAAAATGCCACGATGACCTGTTTCAGATAGAAAAATCCCTGCATAAGGAGGATATGAGGATCATAATTTATATAAATGCTTAGGTTGAGAGGGGCTTCAACAAGTGAACGTGGGAGGGATTTTAGAAGATTAAAAATTATTAATTATTGACTTTTCAATGACCCATGCCACAACCCCATGGGAATTATCCCACTAACTGGGGTTACAAAGTTCAAACATAAATATCTCTCAAACCGTGAAGAATTATGTGGCGTGTAATATAGCAACGGAAACATCTCGACAAATAGAAACCATCAAAATAATTATTGACACAAAATATAGTAATTTGGAAGGTCAAAATTCCAATGCAATATTGGGGTAGCCCCTGGTCCTGCCTGGGTTGACATCAATGACAACTGCTGATCAACAATCTCCCCCTTTGGCATTGAATGCAACACAAGTACTCCCCCTCCAATCATGACACCTCTTTCTACAACATTCTCTCCCCCTTTGACATCAATGGCAAAGGGTAACTCCCCCTAACACACAACCATCTTGTAGACCTGTACACACTTCCACTCCCCCTGACACACAACCATCCTGCGGACCTGTACACACTTCCACTCCCCATTTATATTTTGAATAAGGAAAATCTAATGAGAACTTGGGAGAATCCCAAGCTTCTGGCAAAGATATTCCAATGCTTCACGAGTACTCTCACGATCATCAACACTTCCTGCCTAATCTGCATCTGTAAAGGCTTGAATAATGACATTGTTACCCTTGGGATACCACAAATATTCTATTGTTCCCTTTAGATATCGAAGAATTATTTTGATGGTAATAATATGTGATTCTTTTGGTGTTGCTTGGAATCTTGCTACTTGTCCAACTTCTTGGATAACATCTGGCGAGGAGGTTGTTACATATAGAAGACTACCAATCATAGATCTGTACAACCTTTGATCCAAATCCTTAGATGAGTCATCTATGCTCAATTTGAAACCTGTTACCATCGTAGTAAGGATGGGTTTGCAATATTCCATTTTTAATTTCTTGAGCATTTCCTTGATGTACTTGGCTTGACATATAAATATTCCTTTCTCTTGCTAAGATATTTGAAGCCCTAAGAAGTATGTCATCTCACCAAGTAAATACATCTCGAAATCACTTTGCATATTTGTAGAAAACTTCTTACTTAGTTGATCATCATTGCTACCAAATATTATATCATCCTCTTTAAATATTAGACGTGCTTTAGTTGCTTCATCCAGAACATATATGTCATTTGGAGATTGACTTGATGTACCCACAATTTCACCATACTTGCCTTTCCGGATTTCACATTTTTTGGAGTTGAATAGTATTGTGTGACCTTGATCACACATTTGTCCAACACTGAGCAGATTGTGATTCATGTTTTCAACTAATAGAACATTCTTGGCTAGATCATCTTTGCTTCCAAGAGTGACGGTACCTGATCCTATAAGATTTGAAGATCCATCATTTCCAAAGGACATGGTTCCATCCTTCTTCTCTTTCAGAGATACAAATTTATTTCTATCTCTAGTGATATGCATTGAGAAACCGCTATCAACATACCACACATATTTATTGTTTTGAGCCTTGAGATCGAGAGCACAATTATCAGTATTCTTCTTCTTCCATGTTAGTTCGTTCTGTGGCTTCGAAGATTCTTCTGGAGGATTTTCAAGTCTGCAGTCTCTGGATATGTGTCCAAAGTTTTGACATTTGTAACATTCAATATTATTTGTTAAATGTTAAAATCTATTGATGTTTCGCTAAGCCCTGGGAGGTTCATATTTGATAGATCTCCTGGAATTGTATTGGTTCTTAGGGTGTGTGTGACATTCTACAACTTTATGACCAAATTTTCCACATGAATAACGATAGCCATAAAAAATATGTTGGTACTTGGATGGAAATATTCATCGAGGAATTGTCTTCCAAGGCTGTTCTTGCAAATCTTGTCCAATGAAGTCTACATGCATGTCAGATCTCATAGGTTCATTGTATTTTGTTGTAGATGATCATGCTTCTTCTTCTTTGTAACCGAGGTCAGTTTTGTCATTGTAAGATCGTGATTGTTGATGAGTTCTTCTAATTCCCTTGAGCTATTGGCATATTTTTGGATAATTTTTCCCCTCTTCACTTCCTTACGCAGCAAGATTACTTCGGCTTCTAATTCTTCCCTTTCTTGGTTTCTTTCTTCCAATTTCTTTTGAAGTGACTCTTCAATGCATTTGTGTTCTTCAAATTCAATTTTGAGACCTTGAACTTGTTCTTCAAGAGTATTGGAACGAATCTTCTCAGCCTTGAGCTCTTTTATAAGCTTTATTACTTCCTTAGAAGATTCTTCTATGGTCAAACCTTATTCTTCGTTGTGTGATACCTCTTGTTTATTGTGCTTGGCCATAAACAATACTCTCTCTTTGGCTTCTTCTTCGCTGTCATTGTCTTCATCAAATGATGAGCTATCTTCTTTAGAGAGAAAATTCCTTTTGGATACTTGCTTGTTGAATTTATTAAAGCCTTTCTTTCCTTTTGAGTTGCCATCACTTCTATTTGGACATTTTGATGCGAAATGCCCAACCTCACCACAGACGAAACATATCAATGGAATTTTACCTTTGAATTTTACCTTACCAATTTTCAGTTTTCTCGTAAAGTAAGCATATTCTTCATCTAAAAGACCTTCTTCATCATCTCCCTTTTCTTCACACTTGCAGGTGCATTTCTTTTCAATTGAAGGTTGTTTATCCTTATTGGTTTTCTTAGATTCAACGAATGCAGTTTCTAGATGTGAAGTACCCTCTTTTTCATCAAGTCTCATTTCATATGCTATGATAACTCCATGTAATTCCTCTTTGCGGATTTTTTTTAGATTTGCACTATATTCTAAGACCAATTCCTTTGGGTTGAATCTCCCTGGTAACGTTCTAAGAATATTTCATATAATAGTCTTCTCATCAAATGGCTCTCCCAATCCTTCCAGAGTATTGGTTATTTCATCAACGTATTGGAAGTATGCAACAATGTTTCAATCTTCTTTCAGTCTGAGTTGCTCAATTTTTTCTCTATAGATTTGAAGCTTTGCTTCTTTGAAATTTGAGTCACCTGCATATATATTCTCAAGCTTGTCCCATACATTTTTGGTGGTTTTACAATCCAACAGATTATGATAAGCAGATTCAATAAGTCCATTTTTGGGAAATCAACAAAAATGGATGTGATTAAACCGGAAAACTTCTCTACACAAGATAATCATCGCAGAAGCCTCAAATCTATAAGTCCATTAATAATAATATTTTTTTTTCTTTTGCATCATTTACCAAATTCTTCTTACCTTGTTCATCCACGGTTGATGTAAATCCATTTTGAACAGTTCCCCATACTTCATAACCTTGCGCCAAGAGATAGTCCTCCATTCTTCCTTTCTAGAGTGCATAATTATTTTCATTGAACAGAGGTACACCATTCTTGGTATACTCCATGACCTCCTTCCAGCTGTTAAACTACTATTGAAGGAACCAAGCTCTAACACCAATTGTTGGAAATAAAGAGAAGGGGGGGGGGGGGGTTGAATCAGTATTCCTTTCAATTAGAGAATTATTTAATCTTCAATTTTTATCAGTGTTTGTAAAATGATAGTAGTAAACAAAAGGAACACAAATGCACACTGTTTTTAAGGTGAAAACCCACTCTGGGACAAAAACCACCTAATGCTTTTCTAATAATTCTTTAATATTCAACTCCAATTGAAAATAAAGCTCCAACTTCCTAGAATCTAGAAAATCATTCTTCTCCACCTCCCACTAGATGGATGCTCCAATGCCTGAGATTCTTCAGTAGTCAACTAAACGGATGCCCCAACACCCAATGAGATACAAGTCACCCTAGCACCACCCTACCAACCTGAATTTTTCACAGGCTTGAACCTATTGGTGACTTCATGCACCAGCCTAGCACCACCCTACCACCCTATAGAATAATAAAAGAAGAATGGACTCTCGTACCAGGGAAAATGGTCCACTTTACGATGATACAGAATGATGTAGAATAAGAAGACACAATAGACCATAACTCCAACTATGACAGAACCACCTAATGATGATCCTAGACCTCCCAACATTGCCTCTTCAACTCTTGGTAGATAGACACTAATACAATTTTTACGATAATGTATTTACAATGACTTAGTACAATGATACCTTTATAGTGACTGTATGCAGTGTTGCCCACTTAAAGACTTCATGTGATTAAATTCTTTTTGCTGTTCTGCACCTTGATTGCTACTCTTGTCATGCTACCCTCTGTTGCACCTTGCTTTGCTTTGCTACGCTAGAAATTCTAGTCCTTTGCAGCCCTTGACAACATATGATATAGCTTTTTCTTGCCTTCTAGGAGCTCGATATTGAATCTAGTGTATCTCTATTATTTCAGATCCCCAATATGTGCTTTTCGGCCTTTTAGTAGTCCTTTGATTCTTCTTTCCAATTCCATAGGTCTGACCCAATTTGGATTCTTCAAGGGAGATTTATGCCCAATCACTCACAATGCCCTAATTATGGATTGTTTCAGTAGAGCGAACTTGTACGGTGTGCCACGTGTCATTGTTTCTTCATTTGGCTCCGAACTTAATACAGAGAAAAATAAATTCCATGCAATATCTACCTATTTTTACATAATTTCAATCTGATACTCTGAGAGAGAGTTATGACAATTTTCCTAAGGTCACTTCTTTGAGATGAATTTCAGGAGCCTGCAAAAACACTGACTTCCACAGATCATATCTTCGAAAATGTTGTGCACCTTGATCTAAAATTTTTACAGGAGCTTCCTCTAGATTTTGGCTTCACCTCATAAAAATTTGAGCTTCTGAACCTTCATCTAAAAAATGTTAGAGCGAACATTCCATGATGACCTGTTTCAGATAGTAAAATCCCTGCATAAGGAGGATATGAGGATCACAATTTATATAAATGCTTAGGTTGAGAGGGGCTTCAACAAGTGAACGTGGGAGGGATTTTAGGAGCTTAAAAATTATTAATTATTGACTTTTCAATGACCCATGCCACAACCCCATGGGGTTTTAGCCCACTAACTAGGGTTACAAACTTCAAACATGAATATATCTCAAACCGTGAAGAATTACATGGTGTGCCATATATCAGTGGAAACATCTCGACAAGTAGAAACCATAGAAAGCATTCTTGACCCAAAATATAGTAATTTGGTAGGTCAAAATTCCCATGCAATATTGGGATAACCCTTGGTGCTGCTTGGGTTGACATCAATGACAACCGTTGATCAACGGGTTCAACATATATTTTATGTGTTTTTCAGTGGATTGATGGGATTTATAAGTTACCTATTTTGGAGGCCCATTATGTAGATTCATTGAAGTTCAAGGAGATCATAAAATTTCCTCCCCATCATGCTCTTTTCCAACTTCAAATTTTTCAAGAGAATGAAAGCTTTTTGTTACAATTCAATGCAAACTATGTTGATATTATGAAAGGTTTCATGCACCAATTGAAATAATTTATACCTCTCAAGTGGGATGACCCAGTATAGAAATATTTAGAATTCCTCAAGAAAGCTTTGACGTTAACCCCATTTCTCTATCTCGTGGCATATGAATCCACCATTGTTAGGGTGCTTTTCCAACAGAATGAGGTGCATAAAGAGCATGTCATTTACTCTCTTAGAAAAGGTTTTGTTGGTCCAAAGATTCATTATTCATATTTCAAAATTTTTGTAGTGGTTGTTATGTACATTTTTCAATGATTACAACATTATATACTCTTGAAAAAGATAATATTTATTGTAGATTCCAAACCCATGAAGCACATACTTAATCATAAAATTTTTTGGAAAGTACTTAAATTGGGTTGTGATATTATAAAATTTTGATTTATAGTTTGCTACTTCAAAAATATAATAATTCATTGGTTTTTGTAGATTTTATGTCTAACTTTCCTCAAACCTTTGAGGAAAATGTGGTTAATTATTTTTTCCTCGATATATCATTATTCCTCATTAGCTCATCTAACAAATGGTATGGGGATGTCTCTTTATATCTCTAGACTCTGTATTTTTAGCCTCAATTATATCACTGTTAGCACCAATGTATATACCATTAGCCTAATAAATATGTGATCATCAATGATACTTTTTATCATCACATAGTTGATTTGATCTTACATTTATGTCTTACAATGAGGAGGATGAACATGTTTTGAATCATTGTCACTTAGGAGCATGTGGTGGAAATCCATATGGGCTTACTTCCTTTGAGAAAAGCTTACACACAAATTAATTATATCCCATGACCATTAAATATAGTAAGTTCATATTCTAAAAGTTCCATCCATGTCAATATTTACTTGAAAGATATGTTCACATCTTTCTCCATTTGATCTTGTGGTTGTCAAACCCTTTACTAAATAGGAAATTGATTTCAAGTAGTATAAGCTTAGTCTCAACTAACACCCATGGTTACATCATAATAGTTATGGAATAATATACTAAGTGGTCTAAATCTATTCTTACCTTCTCTAATGATGACACCACCACAATTATTTTCGTCTTTAAGCATATCATTGCATGTTTTGGTGTAGTCAATATGATTATCAAATACCATGGGTACCACATTCACAACAAAAGTATGATGGAACTATCCATTGGGTTTGTTTTTTTGGTATTATAACTTGATGCCCTATTATCCATAATAAAATGGGAAAGTAGATGAAATTAACTGCATCTTGGAACTCTTATCTAATGTATGGTAGTAAAACAAAAATTATCCAACATTTTATGCTAATTTGGGAGTTATGTCTTGGAAAATTGACACTACTAAGAGGGGGGTGAATCAATAGTGTAGGAATGGATCAATTTTAACCTCCTTTTTTACTTTTATTTCAACATTAACAGATCATGTATTCTTTAGTACCATAAACAAAGCACTAATCCTCATTATCTTTGACTTAATCACCTTCTAGAATTTGGAGTAGCTCAAGTCAACTCTAAAGCATAAAAAACCTTGGGAAATGCTCATGCTAAATTATGTGTCTATGCAAATCATAACTTCCCACCTATGAGCATCATCGTAGGGCTTGGATAGTGTAGGAATCCCAGTCAAGATGTTGCTATGTTCGCTCTATGCATAACTATCTCCTATAGAAGATGCCTTAACTCATTGAAAATCACCTCCTCTCTGCCCAAAAAAATCCTTTTGTCCTCAATGTTTCTCCAACACCTATAGAACCTTTGCAAACATCAGACACATCTTACAACACATCATCAAGCCTCTTATCATCATGACAAATCCTCCAAACTTGTTAACATCAATGCCAACAAAATTTATTCCACAGTTGAGTCCTTAAGTAGACATCCTAGGTTGAAATAAATGTCAACACCATGAGGCCAACATTATGGGCTTCTTGAACCTTGGAAAAAAATACCATGATAAATTATGAGAAGGGAAGTTAGAACTAATTTGACATGGGCCTTAAATTGTTAAACATGTGATAAAATTTTGGACCTATGAGCTAGTATATAATTATGGAAATCTCGTATCAAAGTCTTGCAACAAACTCTATGTAAAGAAGTAGAATGCAAAAGCCTAATCACTGCATGGTTCTTTGTACATATTGTATTATGGTGTGTTTGATTTGATTTTTGTGTATAATTATTTTAGTGAGTTTATTATCATGTGTGATTCTTTATTGGCAAATATGTCAATTCCCATTCCAATTTCCATAGGATTCGTGTACAATGGAAACCATAACACCTAGAACATTCTTTCACCGCTTAGGTTATATTTTCAAATACTAAGCAAATGGTGTGTTTTTGGGGCATATACATTATCCCTATATCCAATAATGTAATTGGATATAATTCATTTATCAACCTCTTTGCCAAGACCATTATTCTTGGCATCCATGATCTAGTTCTTAAACTAGAATAGTAAGTAATGGTCTCACAATTTAATCATGCCTATACTATAAGAAATATTGTGTTACTTCACTAATATTTGTGAGAATATGTGATTACAAATTTATTCAATTACATTATTTAGAAATATGTAACAAGGGGATCTAATACATTAGTTTCTTCATTAGTAAATTATGTGTTAGATCGACACTTGTCACATTAACTCAATGTCATTTAAAAAGGTGCATATGCATACATCAGAACATGGATACAAATGTCTAACACTTTTGAATCCATATGTACTTTACCCCACACACACACACAGAGATATATATATATATATATATATATATATTGTGTGTGTGTGTGTTTACATCATATCCAAAATTGGTGCAAGGTCAAAACTAGGTCTATATACCTAGGTTTATAACTCGTACATACATAGTACATATATTTCAAAACCACCATAAGAACATAATAACACAAATGTGGATATAATAAATTTCTCTCATGCTAATGGTAACAAAATAAAACATAGGTGGCATGCCATAATAATACGTTGAGTTGACCCGACACTCTAACCATGTGCTACGAAATATTCCTTAGAATATCATCCATACTCATGGAAATTACTGCCATCATACCTAATTTTTTTCTACTTTCTTATTCTACATTTTTTTAGCTAGTCCTTTTTTTTTTTTAATATCCCTAAACTCTTGTTAAAATTAATAGTTGGCTTGAGAAATCTCATTGAAATGTGCACTTATGCTTTCAAATCCATGTGGAAACTAGTCAAACTTGCTAATCTAGTAGTTTTAAAGATAATTAAGTGAAGAATGATGACCATCGCTTCCTTAATTGTAGATTTACCACTATATTTTTGGGATTTACGGTTGATATTACTGAGAAATATAGCTCTCCATGTTCTTTTTTCCACTTACTGAGCAATACAACTCTCCATGTTCTCTCTTCCGCTGCTTCTTCCTTGTGATATAATTATTGGTGCCCATTGTCTCAATAATATTGTGAAGAAATATATATATTTTATATGTATCATCAAAATTTTCTCTTGCACTTAGAACCATTGTTTCACTTGGTCCCACATCCCTGTGAGCCTCTATAGCAGGGAACTTACTCATTCATGTTTTGAGTATGGAAAAAATCTAAGAGCCCACATTCCCAAAGTGAGTTCAAAGTTGGATAATGGTAGATGGATAGAATGTTTCCAACCTTCTATTATTATCCCCGCTCAATCATTTTGGATGATATGGATGAAAAACCAATGTTTATCATTAGAAGAATCATCCTACACTATAAAATTATGAATTTTATTGCCAATATTAGCTATAACTATAAAATATATTCTCCATTTCTTTTGTTTAATGTATATAGATTGATTATCACTCACAATTTTAAATACTAGAGTGATGGAGAACACTCCATTTCTCAATAGATCCTACTCAAGGGTTATGAAAGGGTAATACATTGAAATGGTTCCCTCAAAATGAATTTTCACTGAAATGCAGCAAGTAAGCCCATCAAAATGAAGGGTGTAATACATTAGGGTAATTTTGAGGTCTAAAATTAGCCTTCTAAGGAAAATAATAAAATAATAGTTAGAATAATGAAATAAGAGTTATGAATGTTTAAATAAAAATAAATGAAACTACTTTTTAATTGTATTTTTGGCTTGTCTCATGGTAGTTTTACTCAAAATTCAAGTGTAGAAACCCATTGGATACAAAATTTAAATTCCACATCCAATGAGTAACCACTATGAATACTTTTGAGTAGACACACATCGAAAAAAATGAAAATACATGAAAAAAGAGGGTTCAACGTGTTTTTTTCATGCATTTTCATTTTTTTTCGATGTGGGACTATCAGAAGTATGAATAGTGGGTATGCATTGGATGTGGAACTTAATTCTGCATCCAACCAGTGTATACAATTAATATTTGATTAAACCTACAAGGAGATAAGTTGGAAATACAATTGAAAAAAATAGGTTTCTTCTTTTCCCTCCAAAATATTCTCCCTTGAGGATGGCACCATTATCTTATTCACACTCATTACAAAATTAAAGGAGATGACTTATATGACACCCCTTTTAGTACCCCAAATTTTTTAATGTAATTAAGAACACATAATTTTCGGGTGACAACCCTGATGTTATGATTTCAAGCTCTATTATATGATGTAATGCTTATTTTTATTAATAAAATGTTGGAGCTGAAGAAAGGTGGAAACCAATAGATTATAATGCCTTGGGGAGGGGGAAAACTTTACTTAATGAGGAAAGATTACCTTGGGTGAATATTTCTATTTTTATATGATGGTTAGTCTTCAAAAGAAGTTGAAAGGTTTGGAAGATGACGAGCCAAGGTGTTATTATAAATAATAGGGAGGATCAATCAAGGGATTCTTCTTGGTTCTTAAGATTCTTGTTTGTCTGTCTTTTATTACTCTCTCATATATATATATCTCTCATTTAGAAAATTTTAAATGGAAAAATGATTGGTGATAGAAATCAGAGAGGTTTATACATTATGACTTGTTAAGATATGTGAGTGAAAACTTATCTGATAGTAAGTGAATGTTTTGTTGTGATATTTCTTTGGAATAGATGGATCTAAGGACTAAGAATGGTCCTAGTTGTGTGTGGCACATGAGAACTGGCGAGGGGAGGGAAGAGGGGTTGTAGAGATCAAATAAGGAATAAATTGTGCGTTGTATACCTCCATGGTATTTTGTTCACCGTGATCCATGTAAAATATGGAAAGGATTATCGCTAAGTTATATTGTATGTGTGTATGAAGGAAGATGGCCTTCACTTCTGGTGTTAAAATATGGTTTGAATCTAAGAGTGTGAAATACCTCTTAGTTAAGTTCTCCTAAAGGCATCAAGGTCTAACACAAGGGTGACCAAATACGAGAAAAAATGTAGCATAAATGAACCTATGGTGCGGTGGAACATGGCTCAACCTACTTATGTTTCCAATATTTTACTAGATGCAATAGATAAATATTTATTTTTTTCTTAATGATATTTTTGGCATAGATGGTTTAATGAAATGCATGATTACTTTTTTATTTTATATCATTTTATTTATTTATCTTGGTGCTAGTATTATAGAAAATTTTGAAATCAAATAAGTCACTTCAGTTTGAATTGACTTGGATATGGAATTTAAATGAATTGGGATGCGTGGGAAATGCATGATAATTTTTGTAATTGCATTCCTTCCCTATTAATTTCATACTACATTTTATTTAATTTCCTTTACAGGTTGTAATTCCCAATTTTTTCCTCTAGATTTAAATAAGTTTAGGAAGAGTTTTGGGGTGATTTTTGGAGTTTAAAGGTGGAAGCCAAAATGTGATTTATGGGGTAAAGTAAAGTGGTCATGTTAGTGTTTATACTATAATTTTTCTTGTGGGAGGTTCTAGAAGCTACAAATTGCATCGTTAGTGAGGGAAAATCTTGCTAATCATCTAGACCAACTTTTAGATCATGGGTCATGATATTTTAGGAGATGTGACTAGAGGGAATTGAGATTCTTGGATGCTCCTAAAATCATGCATCAAACATGTCATGTTGGAATTTCTACTATAACTTTTCTTCTAGGAGGTTCTAGAAGTTCAAACTTGGACCATACTAAGGGGAAATCCCAATAATCATCTGGTCCACCATTCAGAACTTGGATCATGATATTTTAGCTATATGATTGAATGAAATCAATATTCATGGATGCTCCTAAGATCATGCATCAAGAAGGTCGTGTTGGAATTTCTTTGTTAGATCCCTATACTACTAGTATAGTCCCTTATTGTTGTTAGTGTAACACCCTTATTGTTATTATTGTACTCTTGTAACCCCCATATTTTTATTATTGTGCCCTTAAATTATTATTGTTAGGTCAGCTAGGATTACATTGTGGCCCCACTAGGATTACATTGTGGCCCCATGGACTCCTATATATAGAAAGGAGGTTTTGTAATTTGAATCATCCAAGAATTGTTCATTCATGTAATGTATTGGAGGTTTCCCCCTCGAAGTGGCTCATTTCTAATGCGTTGATATCTCTTTTCTTCTATTTTTGGAGCTGGTTTCACAACATTTGGTATTAGAGCTTTGAGATTCTAGCATTTCGCTACTCCAAACAGGTCATCGTGGAATTTTCGCTATAACATTTTTTCTACAAAGGTTTAGAATATGAAATTTTTAGAGTGTGAAGCCAAAATCCTGAGGAACATTTTCGCAAAATTTCAGAGCTTGGTTCGCAACATTTTCGGAGATATGATCTGTGAAAGTTAGGTCATTTTGCAGGCTCCTGAATTTAACCTAAACAGGTCATGGTGGTATTTTCGTAATAACGTTTTTTCTACGAAGGTTCAGAAGCTGAAATTTTTAGAGTGTGAAGCCGCAATCCTGAGGAATATCATCACAAAATTTAAAATATTTTCTCGCAACAGTTTCAGAGATATGATCTGTGGAAGTTAGGGATTTTTGAGGCTTCTGAATTTCATTTCAAATAGGTGATCGTGGGAAAATATTCATAGCTCTCTCTTTGAGTATCAAATTGGAATGATGTAAAAAGTGTTCGTAGGTACACGGACTGTAGTTTTTGGTCTATCAATTTCAGATCCAAAGGAGGAAACAACGACACGTGGCAAGTCACACAAGTTCGCTCTACTAAACTAGTCCAAAATTGGGTCATTGTGGGAGATTGGACATAACTTTTCCTTGAAGAATCCAAATCAGATCAGACCTATGGCATTTGAAAGAAGATTTAGAGGGCTACTACATGGATGAATTTGAGATATTTAGGATCCACAATTATAGAGATAATTCAATTTCAATATCAAACTCCTCAAAATCAAGTAAAAGGTGTGTATTTTTTTTTTCGAATTGCATAAGTCTTGTTTGAAGAATCAAGTTGAAGTGATTCCAAGGGCATATTGTAGAATAGATATCAGTATTGGATTATAAAATGGCCCCTAAAAAGAATTCAACGCCCATTAAGCCTTTATAAATCTCTACTATGACTCATGAAGATGAAGAATGGCAACATGACATATCAAAATTACAAGAGCAAGTGCAACAAATTTCGCTCTCGCAAAGAGCAACAAAATATGAAATGGAAGTTTTGAAGAAAGGCATGTAATCTAAGGTGGATGGTTTGAAGAATGGCATGTAATCTAAGATAGATGGCATGGAAGCTGGCATGGAATCTAAGATGGATGACATGGAAGCTAAGATCGATGAGAAAATGGAAAACATAAAGAATGATGTAAAAGCAGACATGGAAGGTTTGACAAAGTTGATACAAGAAATGTTTCCTAATGGTGAAAAGATAGTAGAGGAAACTCATGATGAGAACAAAATAAATGTTAATCGTAATTTCATAAAATCTAATGTTGGCTGGAAGACCCACCATATTCCAAAAATGGATATGAGGAAGTTTGATGGAAAGGATTCTGTAACATGGATACTATAGATGGAGCAATATTTTTATCTCCATAATGTTCAAAACACACAAAAGGTATGCATTCCAACTTCACATTTAGAAAAAAATACATTTGTATGGTATCAATGGCTTTGCTCTCGTAAAAAAATTGTCACTTGGTCAATTTTTACGGAGGAAATGATAGCACATTATGAGGATACAAAGAGCAACACCTTCTTTAGCCAATTGATAAATCTCAAACAAAAGGGTTTAGTGGGGCAGCACATTGAGGACTTCCAAAAATTGAATATAAGGGTAACTTATATTCCAGAGGAACACAGGATTGATCTCTTCATAGGCACTTTAAAGGATAACATCCAACATGAAGTTCGCGTTTTGGAACCTGATTCATTGGAGAAGGCATTCAGGTTGGCAAGAAAAATTGAATGTAAAATTATGGCGACAAGGAAGCCTACCACTCACTTCTATAAAGAGGGAAGTGTTGTTACTCCTAGATTTCCACAACCTACAAGGTTGACACCACAACAATTGGAAGAAAAAAGAGTAAAAGGGCTTTGCTACAGTTGTGATAGCAAATACACTAAAGGTCATAAGTGTGCTGAGAAGAAATTATTTTACATAGATTGTGAAGAGGAAGAAGAAAATGAACAAGAAGAGGATATACACCAGGAACCAGCCCCAGAAGAGGAAGAAATGAATCCAAACATATCGTGTAATGCACTGGCAGGAATTACCACTCCTCAAACTCTCAAGATAAAAGGACAAATCAAGAAGAGAAAGGTAATAGTGTTGATTGATTCAGGTAGCACCCATAATTTTATTCATTGTAAGGTAGCCAGGGAATTAAATTGTTTCCTATACCCAGCACCAGAATGTCAAGTGATGGTTGCAAATGGAGGAACTATAAATTGCTCTGGAAAATGCCATAATATCAAGCTAACCATGGAGGAATATGTATTGAATAGTCCAATGCTTTCCATTCCTATGGGAGGTGCCGACGTTGTACTAGGAGTACAATGGTTACAATCTTTGGGGACGGTAGCTTTTAATTTTCAAGAAATTTTCTTGAAATTTTTTTCAGAAGGAAAGGAAGTCGAATTACGGGGTATTGCGGGGAAGCCAGGAAGGATAATAAGCTCTAATGTCATGAAAAGCTTCTAAAGAAAGAACAGCGAGGCGTAATTGCACAATTATGCTCACTAGAAGTTCCAACATCAAAATCATCTATTTCTGCAGATCTCCAACAAGTCTTGGACAATCATTCCAAGGTGTTTGAAACTCCCAAAGGACTCCCACCTATTCGTGATCATGATCATGCTATTCATTTGATTTCAGGAAGTGTTCCTCCAAACATCAGGCCTTATAGATATCCTTATGTCCAAAAGAGCGAAATTGAACGTATGATTGCAGAAATGTTAGAGGCGGGTATAATTAAACCTAGTCAAAGTTCTTTCTCTACTCCTGTAGTATTGGTACACAAGAAGGATGGATCATGGCGCATGTGTCCGGATTATAGGGAGCTCAATAAGCTCACCATTAAAGATAAATTTCCCATTCTGTGATTGATGAATTATTGGATGAATTACATGGAGCAATTTATTTTACCAAGTCGGATCTTCATTCAGGATATCATCAAATTAGAATGAAGACTGAAGATATTCCAAAAACAACATTTCGAACTCATGAGGGTCATTATGAATTTTTGGTCATGCCTTTTGGCCCTACCAATGCACCTTCTACATTTCAAGGGTTGATGAATTCCATTTTCAAACCCTTCCTTAGAAAATTTGTGCTAGTATTTTTTGATGATATACTAATCTACAACAGGTCTTGGAGGGATCATGTTCAACATGTTGACAGGGTGCTCAAACTATTGCAGGAGAAACAATTATATGCAAAAACATCCAAATGTTTCTTTGGAGTACAAGAGGTGGAATATCTGGGTCATATTGTATCTCACGAGGGTGTTAAAGTAGACCCTAACAAAATTAAAGCCATTAAGGAATGGAAAGTCCCACAACCATAAAGAAGTTGTGAGGATTTCTCGGGTTAACAGGGTATTATCGCAAGTTTGTTAAGAATTATGGGAGAATAGCAGCACCTCTAACAACATTATTGAAGAAAGATGCATTTTCATGGACTCCTGAAGCAACTAAGGCCTTTGAACGTCCTAAAGAGGCAATGTGCCTAGCACCGGTCTTAGCTACACCAGACTTCACAAAAACCTTTATTGTGGAATGTGATGCCTCAGGAAATGGAATTGGTGTAGTTTTAATGCAGGAAAGAAGACCCATTGCTTTTGAAAGTCGTCCAATCAAAGGAAAGTATTTACAAAAACCTATTTATGAGAAGGAAATGTTAGCAATACTGCATGCACTAAAGAAATGGCGAACTTACCTAATGGGAAGACACTTCAAGGTAAAAACTGATCATGATTGTCTTAAACACTTTTTGGAACAAAGACTATCTTCAGAAGAGCAGCAAAAATGGGTCACAAAGATGTTGGGTTATGACTTTGAAATAATCTACAAAAAAGGAAAGCTTAATGTTGTTGTAGATGCACTCTCGAGAAAGAATGAAGAGGTGGAAGCATTGCTTTGTGCCATTTCTATTATCCAACCAGATTGGATAACCGAAGCAAGAGATGAATGGAAGAAGGAAAAAGATGTATGGACACTCATTCAAAAGTTGCAGCAAGATCCTAGTACATCTCATACATTTAGTTGGAAAAATGATTCCTTATGGTACAAAGATCGCTTATATCTTTGTAAGAATTCCCAACTAAAACAAAATATTCTTCTGGAATTGCACACTTCTCCTTTAGGAGGACACTCAGGATTTTAAAAACTTACCACAGGGTGAAGAAAGAATTTTTTTGGGATGGCCTTAAATCTGATATTCAAAAGTTTGTGGCGAAATGTTTGGTTTGCCAGCAGAATAAAGTTGAGACAATTAAGACCCTGGGACTTCTACAACCTTTATCCATTCCAAGTCAAAGTTGGGAGGAGATTTCAATGGATTTTATCACAGGTTTACCTAAGTCCGAAGGAAAGAGTGTCATCATGGTGGTAGTTGATAGACTTACCAAGTATGCACACTTTTGTGCATTATCTCTTCCATTTAAAGCAAGTACAGTTGCTACTACATTTATGGACAGAATTCAAAAGCTACATGGAAGCCCAAGGGTTATTGTGAGCGACAGAGATCCCATTTTTTACTGGAAATTTTTGGACGGAGTTATTTTCTTGTTTGGGTACTCAATTAGCTCATAGCTCATCTTATCATCCTCAATCTGATGGTCAAACTGAGATAGTAAATAAATGTTTGGAAGGATATCTTCGTTGTTTTGTATCGGATAAACAAACACAATGGGTCAAGTGGTTACCTCTTTCTGAATGGTGGTATACCACTTCCTTCCATACTGCAGCAAAAATGACCCCATTTATGGCACTTTATGGATATCATTCACCATCCATCACATCATATTTAAGAGAAAATTCGAAGGTTCAAGCAGTGGAAGATCACATCGAGCATTAACAAGAAGTTCTCCAACTCTTAAAGGACAACCTGAATTTGGCACAAAGTCGAATGAAACAACAAGCAGATCAACATTGCGGTGAGAGAAATTTTGATGTAGGAGACTGGGTATTTTTATGGCTACAACCATACAAACAAATGTCCCTCAAGCAAGCTAAGAAGGATAATAAACTATCACAAAAGTACTATGGTCCTTACAAGGTGTTGCAAAAGATTGGTACTATGGCATGAAAATTGGAGCTTCTTGCTTATTCACGAGTGCATCCAATTTTCCATGTTTCATGCTTAAAGAAGGTTATAGGTGAAAATCTTCTAGTTCAAACAATATTTCTAGAACTTGATGAGGAAGGAAAAATCATATTGGAACCTAAAGCAGTCACCGAAACAAGAACTCAACAGCTACAGAATCGATCAATTTCAGAGTATCTCATCAAGTGGAAGAACTTACCCACTGAAGATTCTACATGGGAGGATGAGAATTTTATACAGAAGCATCGAGAGCTACTCAAGCATTGAGGACAACACGTTTTTGAAGGAGAGGGGCATGTTAGGTCCCTATACTGCTAGTATAGTCCCTTATTGTTGTTAGTGTAACCCCCTTATTGTTATTATTGTACCCTTGTAACCCCCATATTGTTATTATTGTGCCTTTAAATTATTATTGTTAGGTCGGCTAGGATTACATTGTGGCCCCACTATGATTACATTGTGGCCCCATGGACTCCTATATATAAAAAGGAGGTTTTGTAATTTGAATCATCCAAGAATTGTTCATTCATGTAATGTATTGGAGGTTGCCCCCTCGAAGTGGCTCATTTCTAAGGCGTTGATATCTCTTTTCTTCTATTTTTGGAGCTGGTTTCACAACATTCTTCTATAACTTTTCACATGGGAGGTTGCAAAGGTTGAAACTTCGAACATAGTGAGGGGAACTCCCACTTATTTTCTAGTTCATTTTTTAGAATTCGGAGTGTTGTATTTTAGGAAATATTACCTTAGGAATTCTTTATCTTAGTTTTATTGAAAATTTCTTGATGAAATTCCTAAATGGTTTAATTATTCATTGCATACAAACTATTTAATGAAATGACCCAATGAAAATGATGATTTATTGATGGGGATAGTACTGTTGTATGTTACCATTTTTATATGATAGTATTTTTGTAGCATATCTATGTCTATATCCATGAAAATTATTTGAATAAATGTGTTAAAGGTGTTTTATTACAATTTTCATACAACTATTTGATAAAATGCCTCAAAGGAAAAAAATAGAAGTAGCATGATAAAGTGCTATATTTCAGTTAGTATGTTACAGGTGGAATCAAAGTAATGTTATTATTTTATTTCATAAAACTTGTTTGACAAAATGTCTACAATAAAAAAATAAATAAATAAAATTAAAAAACTACTTAATTGGTTATATACAAAGTATTTGAAGAAATATTTACATACAAATTTTTTCACAAAATTTATGAGAGTGAAAATAAAGTTTTTGAAAGTGCGGATAGGATCATTTTTGTAGGGGTATCTGAAAAACTAATATTAGAGTTGATTTTTAAGTTCATGAAGAAGAAAAAATTATTGTTTCATATCCTTAATCAAGCATTGAGGAACTTGGTATGTTACAAAGTGACATAAGATCTTATTGTCAAGTTAGTAGTTTAAAGAAAAAGAAAATTTTGGGTACCACATAATCTTCGTAATTCATTGAGTGAATTGAGTGGGACGGGCTCAAGTGGACAGAAGTTGCATTATGTTTTTCTATTGAAGTTCATGCCTACAATATGTATATTAGATACTTGATTGCTCCAACGCATGTAATTTCCATCTTGTTATCATCACAAAAAGAGAAATTTAGAAGGGTGGTGATTGTAGCTTATTGTGTTTTGGTTTTGTGGAGTGAAGTATAAAAACCAAAGGTATTATAGCTCTTTCGTTGGCTATCATGATATTGTTCTCCATTTTATGCTTGGACAACAACCTCACTTTTGCAACTACATTCCTTTACAAAAATTTTCAATTTTCAAGGTCCAAGTCATTTACCAAATCCTTGACAACAACCTATATCTCCTTAGTCTCAAGGAGTTCATTCTTACTCTCATATTTTTATTTTGTGTTGGGTGATGATGTATGTGGATCATTATGTATCCTTTCCTCTTCAAACTATCTTGACTTGTAAATTTTGATCATCCATTAGCCTTGAGACATGCCCTCCTTGAGAGGATCAATATTGTTGTTATTGTTATGATTATATGAAGGTGATGATAATGTAGTTTCCAATATGAGTAATTCTCATAATATATCATTATTACAAGCATAATCACTGAAAGCTTGAGATAAATCATAGGAGCTAGTCTCGAATCCAAATACATCATCATTTTCATTCTCCCATTCATCATCATACTTTATCTTATTAGTATTTACTACATAATCGATGGACTTATCCATTATTTTCATATCCAAATTTTCCCTCATGTACATCAGAATATTGTCCCCTAAATTTCTTTAATGGTCCACTTGATACAATGATCCCAATTGCACCATTTTCACTTCTTTGATAAAAATAATATAAAGAAAGGAACCCTACATATATGTGTAATACCACCTCTTCCCCTTCCCTTTTATAGTATATAGAGGTGAGATAGAACAAGCTCAATTAAATCTATAAATATTTATGCCAACAGATATTCTAGAAACATTCAAGGCCATCTATCACTTAAAGTTTCCTAATTTATTGTACTTGTTGGAACGGGGTCTCCTAACAAGCTGCGAAACTGGTCCAATTTTGATAGTTTTGGTTATATTTAGCATAGCAGAGGGGTTTTGGGGTGGGTCAAAGCCCCAAAAGCATTGTAATGGGTCAAAGGGTAAACTAGGGGTCCAAAAACCATGGGTAGTGGACCATAGGAAAGTCGAGGCTAGATTTTTATAAATAGAGATGCATTTTGTATTGTAAAGGATATGAAATGATAAGCTATTGATGTGATCTTTTTGGGTTTTGGGGAACAGACTCCTGTTGGCTGTGTGCGTAGAGATCCTAGTCCGGCTGTGTGCACGGAGATCCTAGTCCAGCTGTGTGCGGACCCTGCTACTGTGTGCGCAGGTTGGGAAGGGAATTGGAATTGTAAGGAGGAATTGATGAATGAATGAATGCGAAAGATTGTTAGAGAACTGAATCTGTGAGTACTGTTATATGAATTACTGGCAATTATTGTCTTATGCGTGTTCTATCCTTAAGATGCGAAATATCTGTGTACTGTTATCTTGGATCTAGATATGTTATGTTTTGTTTATGTACTTCTGTGTTGATGATATAATAAGCATATAACCGTAGATCTAGTGCACGTGGATGCGAATAGAAACCTAATTAACCCTGCGTAGGACAAGGTAATTTGGGAATTACAGAAACAGGACGCAGCTCTGCTTGCCTTACCCATCCTTTCTTAGGGTGTGGAAACCTGGTTCCAGCACCCACCCATACTACTTTGGGTGAGACTTTGACCTGCAAAATAAGTTCACTGCCAAAAGGGCCAGTAGTATAGGGTTTTGTTGGCAAACCTTGCTTACCAAACCTGGGTTAGGACCCCTCAAGCCAACAAATGGTTCCATTGTCGGGACCGAAAGAAGTCTGAGGAAGTGATCTGGTACTGGCAAGCAAATACTGGAGATCTGACGCGAATATGAATGAGCACTACTTTGGAGGAGAGTACAACATGGAGCGGTAGGTATTGTCAAACTAATCCCGAAGCAAGTCAATCTGTCCATAGCCCACCAAGGAAAGTGATGACGCCCGGGTCATCAGGCTCGCAGGAGGGCAAGCCCTCAACCAGAGCCTGGTTAGAAAGAGACATGGCAGTACACTTGAAGTTACCTACCTTTAAAGGAGCAGCCAATGAAGATATGGATCGTTTTTGGTTCGTGGACAACTCGGTATGGACGGCACAGGGGGTGGTAAGCGATACTGTGAAAAAAGCACAGTTGTCCTTGGCCTTTGAAGATATAGCACTGGATTGGTATATGTAGTACATATCTCAAAATGGAAGCGCATCCCTTCAACATATTAAGGATGCCCTAAAACAACAATTCTGGAAGCCGAAGTAAAAGATTTCAAGCAAGGTACGTCTGAATCGGTGTGGGAGGTTGATCAGCGATTGAAGAAAGTAATTAGGGAAGGGGGATTCAAGTATGATGATAGGAAACACACGGAATGGTTCATCGCCATGTTGCTACCCCACTTATGCGTACCAATGGGCCAGCAGATCTTCGAGTCGTAGGAAAATGCCTTGGAAACTACTATGAAGCTCGAAGCCGCACCCAAGGACGACACGTTGGGGGGAGTACAATAAATTCAGGAGCAGCTCAGAGCCATGCACATGGAAATACAGATCTTACGATCAGAACGGGGAAAATGAGTTAGTACGGACCCCTGGTGCGAAGATTGCCGGGTAGCGGAACTACATGATATAGCCCAGTGCCCTCGGATAAATAGGGGTGAACTGAAGCAACAATGGTGCAAGTTCTACCGATCTGTAGGGCACTATGAGTAGACTTGCCACACATATGACTTGTTGGTAGATCGGGGAAACCTTTATAGGTTACAATCCGATCCTGCTTCTCCGAGATCGCCCACAACCTTTGGTGGCTCCCCTGCGAGAGGCAGGGAGGTAGGGGAGGGAGTGCGGAACGAGGATGGGGCCAGCTGATCTGCTATAACTTTGGAGAGGTAGGGCACTTCGCCAGAGACTGTCCAAATCCCACTAGGAAATCTTGTAAATATTGCCGACAGCTGGAGCATGAGATCGAATATTGCCCGATCTTGTTAACAAAAATGAAGGACAAACAATCTACCCCCAAACAAAATGTACAAAGAGTCCAAACAGAGCTAAGGAGTGAAGATCCAAGAATAAAAGTCATAACGTGTAGCATGGTCACCCAGGAAGCAAGGGAGGAGCTTGCTACTCAAAAGGAACCAAATCCTAGGAAACAAGAGCCGCTGGAATCCCCTGCGCAGCTGTCGTCACACCTTCAGACAGAATAGGAGGTTGAACCCTTTCTAAGGTCATGCTTGAAGCTACTACACAACCCACAGGCTGAATAAAATCTTCAAGTATTACTACAGGACTATGCAACCCGGCCCAGCACAATGGCCGAGATTAAGGAAGTACACAAATTACACAGCTACAAGAGGTGCACTGGGAGGGAAATGTGATTGACTGCGCAGATTGGTGACTATGAGATAGATCATGTTATTCTCGATCTTGGATTGGATGCAAACGTCTTACCAAAGCAAACATGGCAACGAATGGGAGAACCTAAGTTAGATTGGTCCACCATCCAGCTGCGAATGGAAAACCAACAGAAGATCATCCCTCTAGGAAGGTTGCCAAAAATCATGGTAGATATTGCAGGAGTAAAGGTCCTAGCTGACTTTGAGGTCATAGAAATTGTGGAAGACACGGATCCCTATCCTGCACTCCTAGGAATAGACTGGGCTATTGACGTGGGGGGTGTAATTAATCTGAAAGAACGTAGCATGGTGTTTGAGAAGAATGGTACGCGCATAATAGTACCACTAGATCCCGTTGAGGGTGTGCAGTATAAAAAACCAACATATGAAGAGGAGGAACTAGATCACATCTACAGGATGAAGACCAGGGTGACCCTACCACAGTTAGAGTATTCGATTGGGAGAAGAACAAGGAGTACTTCTCTGACCCGGATGAAGAACTAGAGAGTTGGCAGACCCGGCTACATGATGTCTCAGCACTACAATGCCCTCGGGTTGCAAGGACCCTCTACTGAATTACTTCAGAGGTAAGAGACCTTCCCCACTTTGATGGGTCCTGTAATGTCCAAGAATTCTTACGAACATTGGAGGCTAGGGTGCCCATAGAATGGCGGCTCTGGGCACTCAATCTGGAACTACATGGCACACCTGCACGCTAGTGGGATACCCACAAGAAAGCATTCCTGAACTGGGAGACGTGTCGGGATAGGATGGTGTTGTGATTCGCACCTCCCGCTGATGTGCGCACCAAGACATTCCTGGGGCCCGGGGATCCTCATGCGCATCTGCGTACTTGGACAACCAAATGGGCCAACCGAACCCCAGCCGAATGGATCCATCTATTTATACATGCCTTGGGCCCTATCCCTGCTACTTGGTACTTAGATGCAGAGTTACATCAACGGACCCGCCACTGGGAAATATCAAAAGAAGACTTTATTGGAACGTTCGGGCTTATTGGAGGAACAGAAATGCTTGACAAAGCTCTGCAGGAAATCGATGCGTTCATCCTTAAAAAACCTCACCTGCGCAACACACCAGCCATCTAGACATGGGAAGCCGAGATGCAAGACGTAGTCAACTGTTGGAGCTTGGCAATTAACAAACAAGAGGATAACCCGTGGAATATCTCTATTCTGGAATCTGAAGGAGAACGTACTATTATCAGACCATCATTCTAGGATGTTGATGTAACGCAACCTCTCAAGCTACGCGAAGTTAATATTGGGACAGAAGAACACCCTAAGTTGGCTAAGATTGGGGACTATTGGGATGAAGGCACCATGGGAAAAATTGCCGAGCTACTTACAGAGTACTAGGACCTATTCCCTACAAATTTTTTTGAGCTTAAATGAATCACTGGGGACCTCGGCATTATGCACATCACTCTAAAGCCTGAGGCACGGCCCGTCAAATAGCGGCCCTACCGGCTGAACCCTAAATATAAGCAAAAGGTCAGAGAAGAGCTGGACAAAATGTTGACCGCTGGTATCATTGAACCAGTCGAACAATCAGATTGGGTAAGTCTAATGGTCGTCCAAGAGAAAAATAAAAAAGGGGAAATACGCATCTGTGTGGACCTACGAAAGTTGAACGACGCCTACGTCCATGACCCCTTCCCTACTCCCTTCTCCGATGAAATATTTGATAGCGTGGGTGGCCAGGAATCCTATTCCTTCACTGACGGATTCTCAGGATACCACCAGATCAGAATCGCACCTGAGGATCACAGTAAAACTACCTTTGCAACCGAATGGGGTTCCTTCCAGTATACGGTCATGCCCTTTGGTCTCAAGAATGCACCCGCTATCTTTTCAAGGGTCATAGTGGTTGTGTTCAAGGATTTTATTCATAAGTTCCTCGAGTTTTACTTCAATGACTAGACGGTTTTTGGCTTGGTGAAATAACATGTCTCGAACCTGCGATTAATGTTGGATGCATGCCAGAAGAATCAGATCTCCTTGAATATCAAAAAATGCATCTTCTGTGTACCTTTTGGAATATTGCTTGGACACATAGTCTGTCGGTAGGGATTGATGGTTGACCCTGCAAAGATAGCCGTAATTATCAACCTTACATCCCCCACAATGAAAAATGTTGCGTTCTATTCTCGGTCACACAAGATATTACAAGAAATTTAAGCAGTGCGCTCTAATCACAACACCCATGGAATAGCTACTGAAAAAAGATGTCTCTTTTTTTTGGAATGATGAATGTCAGAAGAGCTTTGAACTGCTAAAAGAAAAGATTATTTCTGCACCCATACTGATATTCCCTGACTGGTCAAAGGAATTTCTTGTACATGTCAATGCGTCAGGCGTCGCCCTAGGCACGGTCCTCACTCAGCCTGATGATGGGGATATTGATCACCCAGTTGCCTTTGCCAATCACAAACTTTCGAGCGCCGAAAGGAACTACTCTACCACTGAGCGCGAAGGACTAGCTATGGTGTACGCACTACAGAAGTATCGACACTATCTGCTGGGTGGACACTTTAAGATGTTCACAGACCATTTGGCTTTGAAATACCTGGTCAACAAGCCTGTGTTGGGGGGGAAGATTTGTCGTTGGCTGTTATTATTTCAAGAATATGATTTTGAGATCATTTTTAAGCCTAGGAGGTTGAATGCAAGCCCGGATCATCTATCTCGTATCAATACAGGAGAAGAACCCACTAACTTGGACGAAGGCTTACCCGATGCGCAACTATTTACCATTAAGATGGTTGATGCTCACTTTGCTGATATCATTGAGTTCCTTACTACGGGCATGACCCCTGCTGCGTATTCGGTACAACAGAAGAAGGAGTTGGTTACCCGGGCTGCAGACTTTACTATCATCACAGGACAGTTATACAAGCTAGGCGCTGATGAAATACTCCGCAGATATGTATTGGAACATGAACGGCCCACCGTCCTCGCAGAAGCACATGATGGAGTCGCAGGCAGCCACTATGCAGGCAGGGCTATGACACAAAATATTTTGAGGGCTAGCTTATGGTGGCCTACCCTGCATCAAGATTCCTACACCTATTGCAAATCGTGTGATACATGCCAACGAACTGGCCGACCCTCACGACGTGATGACATTCCCTTACAGCCTCAAATGGCCCTACAGGCATTTGATAAATGGGCCATTGACTTTATAGGACCCATCAATCCACCAGGCAAGAAAACAGGCACATGCTACATTATCACTGCCACTAACTACGTCACGCAATGGGCTGAGGCACAAGAAATAAAAGATTGTACTGTTGATACTGTTGCGCACTTCGTCTTTGAACAGATTCTGACCAAGTTTGGCTGCCTGAAGATCCTAATGAGCAACAGAGGTACGCATTTTTTTAACCAAATGATTCAAGCTTTGAATGAGGAATTCTGGATCCACCATGCTAAGAGTACACCATATTATCCCCAGGCCAATGGGGTGGTTGAATATTTTAACAAAATTTTGGAGCAGGCATTAACGAAGGTTTGTAATTCTAGTCGTAGTGACTGGGATGTTCGCATCCCCTCGGTTCTGTGGGCATACCGAACGACCTGCAAAAAGCTGACAGGCAAGACACCCTTCTAAATGGTCTATGGCAAGGAGGCCATTATGCCCATAGAATACATTGTTCCTAGCCTATGCATCGCAGCATTCACAAATATGGCAAACTCCGACATCATAGAAGAGCACCTGGCACAACTGGTGGCTTTGGAGGAAGATCGCTTTATTACTCAGTTTCACCAGCAGGTTCAAAAGGCTCGAGATAAAGCCTGGCATGATCGACACATCCACCAGAAGACATTCATCGAAGGTGATCTCATCCTCTTATATGATAGCCAGTTTGCGAAACATCCAGGAAAATTCTGGTAGCACTGGCTTGGTCCCTACATAGTTAAGGAGGTTACGAATGGCGGAGCAGTCCAGTTAGCCACCCTGCGCGGTGACCTCATTCCTGGCTTTGTCAATGGTAGTCGCCTCAAACCATACCAGGTTGCGGACTATGTAGTCGTACCAGTGCCGTGACTCAAGAAGAGTCACAAGATTGTGTTGGGGGACTGTTGGAACGAGGTCTCCTAACAAGTTACGAAACTGGTCCAATTTTGATAGTTTTTGTTATATTTAGCATAGCTTAGGGGTTTTGGGGTGGGTCAAAGGGTAAACTAGGGGTCCGAAAATCATGGGTAGCGGACCATAGGAAAGTCGAGGCTAGATTGTTATAAATAGAGATGCATTTTGTATTGTAAAGGATAGGAAATGATGAGCTATTGATGCGATCTATTGTTTGAGCGATCTGTTTTGGTTTTGGGGAACGGACTCCTGTTGGCTGTGTGTGTGGATATCCTAGTCCAGTTGTGTGCGGACCTGTTGTAGCCTCTACAACACCCTCCAAAAATACTAAATTTAAGTTTTGAACTCTTGGCCAAGACATTTTGAACTTGGACTCTTTTTGAGTTGCGGAATAAATACACATGGCAGCCGCGATCGCGCCGCAACGACCAGGAGTTGCGGAGCTACCAAGGTGGCGCAGAAGCTCTCGATAGCTGGAGATCGAGCAGAGATAAGTGCAGATGAAAGAAACATAGCAGAAAAAAGAAAGTAGAACACGCAAACATCAGAAGAGAAGCTGGGAAAAGCTAGAGTGAAGACACAGAGAAGCTGTCAGTCGCGAGGAGCGGGTGAATAAATAACGATCACCCGGCTGAAAGGAAAGGTTGTTGAAGGTTGAATGGATACAAGAGAAGTCGCGAGGATCGATACTTGAGGAAGGACGCGCAGGGCAGCTGCGGAAGAATCATGCTTGTTCTTCCTATGGTTTCTTACTTTCTATGTTCTTCCTTTCTGTTCTAAAACCCATCTGTATCAGACTTGTGAGTTATCAGAGAGAAAGCTATGTAATCCTGTGTTCGGCCAGAAGAATAATATAAGGGAAGATTGCTGTCTCAATAAGTTGTTCATGTGTTGTAATGTGTTTACACTGATTTAAAATTTTAAGTTGCGACTGTCTGAATACTTAGTAAGTGATCTTGCATGTGTAATTTGGTATATGTAATGGATGCACTTTCTTTCTTTCGTTGCGGGTTTATTCCTTACCAGTGATCTCATCCCCTTATGCATGTGGTCGCGGCACGCCTCGGGTGAGACGCACTGCTCTCCAAGAGCGGGGTGAAAATGCCGGCGTGTTCCTAGACTACACCGGACCCCTTGTTGGCCACAACCCTCGAACCTGGGTCTTGTCCGCGAGACCTGACTTTTCGCCAACAAATGGTTCCGTTGACGGGACCTGCATGTTCTGAGGGGATCTAGATCATGGTCTCGAGGATTTTTGAAGGAGCAATACGGCGATGGTGGGATGATCACCTTGACCATTTCATTACTCAGCAAGCGGAGCTGATCAAGAAAAAGGAGGCGGCGATCAGGGAGCTTGTTCTTTTCTCTGACTCAGCTAGTGATACGTACGAAATTTTCTGGGGAAGGTTCCCTACTGACCTTTACAATTGGTTGCGAAGGTTATGAGCGACGGTGCCCCAAGAAGGTTCGCGGAAGATAAACCGCAGGTGGGCGCACGAAGACCTGGTAGCACTGCATCGGGTAGACACTGAACTAACCCGCGCGGTGGATTTTTGGGCACGGACCACGTTGGAAGGATACACGGTGGATTTTGCTGCTGAGTGCTATCAGTCCTTCTTGAAAGCTGAGGCTGTCTTCCACTCGGGGCTAAGGGGGAAGCTATTGAAGGAGATTCCGCTGTGGATCAAAGCCCTGATGGTGGACGAAGGGTTGATTGAATTCCACAAAACGAGTATGGAAGCGTAAACCACCCGTACTGGGGGAAGGATTGAGGGGACCGATGCTGTGTAGACTGTAAGAGTGGGGAGCGGGGGATGGACGTTGAGGCCGCATGCAAGTTGCGGGAGTTACGTGCGCATCGGCGGGCACAGATCGCCGATAGGTGGCGAAGAAGGGTAATGAGAGATTTGAAGAGAAGAGAGATCGAGAGGAAAAATCAGAAGGAGGCGCCTCAGAGGACGGGAGTTATGGGTTTGGATACCCGGAAAGAAGACGGGACAGCAGTGGAAGTGCAGTGGGTGCATGGGAGCCCAGCGACGCGAGAAAGAGAAGTAACGACTAGCGAAGATAATGGAAAGATGCAGCCCGAAGAAAGTTCCGATGATGAATGGCACGGCGTGATGCAGCAGATGTTCCAGGATCAGACGGCACCCACCCCACCAGGCAGCCCTACGTCCCACCTTCCGCATGGCCAGGATCCCGACCTTCCCCTGGTACTTTATCAACCTTTAAGAAATATTTTTATTCAGTTACAAGCATTAAGTCAATCATATAGTAGTTCAGCGGCGTCGGTAACGCCCAGTAGCAGCAGCGTTGCTAGTAGTAGTATTTTCCCTAGAGGGACCGTTACGCAACCAGGACCGGGAGGTTTTATCCTGGTTAATTCTTCGCAAGTACACATGGCTGGATCTTTCACTCGGTACCCAGAGTTCTCTGGCCGGGGCAACGACGACGTAGAACAACACTGGTATCTGTGCGAAGCCATCTGGAGGGCTCGACAGACGCCGGATGCAGGGAAGTTAATAGAGTTTCAAACCACGCTCAGAGAGAGAGCTCTGCATTGGTTCATCAAGTGGTCCGAGGCGCACCCTAACCCTGTAATTGCGGACGTGAAGCGGGATTTTGTCCGCGAATTCAAGCTTCCCCAGACAGACCAGCAGGGCCTGTCAGAGCTGTGGGAAATTAAGCAGAAGGAAGGTGAGACCGCGTGGGAGTTGATGCGGCGATTCAAGGACGCGATCGGGAAACTCAGTTACCCGATCGATCCAAACCACCAGAGGGACTGGTTCATCAAGGCTCTGCTCCCCTTGACACGAACCCCTCTCACTCAGCAGAAGATTGATAATCTACAGGATGCTTTGGAGCAGGCCATGAAGATTGAAGCCATGGCGGGCTACCCCCAGGAATATCGGGGGGGGATGGCCCCGCAAGACCCTTCTCTGATAGGGTTGCAACACCAGATCGCCAGCTTGACCGAAAAGCTCAAGGAAATTCAGCCAGCGAGACCAGCGCGACCGAATGTTTGGTGTACTCATTGCCTGGTCGAGGGACACGTCGCAACCGAATGTCCTCGGTTGCGCGGCGCAGGAGTTGGACCCTCAGTTGCAACAATTCAGGGGGGTCCACCACCAGGGGGTGGCGTGGCGATGAACCCGCAGGGAGTTTACCAGCCGCAACCGACCTTTGCGGCGTTCCAACCGCAATCCGGGTCCTCCACCACAGAGTACTGTGAGATTTGCCGGACGATGGGGCATCCTCCTCGGATGTGCCCGATATTACAGAAGTACTCCACGGTGCCGAATAATGTATACTGCGAATTCTGTGTGTCTACGACTCACAACACTGAGCAGTGTAGGGCGCTTGACACACTTGCGGATCGATTGGATCGCCCCTCGTACAGGGTGAACGAGGCTCCAAGGGGAAGAGGTGGCGGCATGCGCGGAGGCCGAACAGGAGGACGCGGTCCGGTAAAATGCTACAACTGTGACCAGGAGGGTCATGTGGCTCGAGAATGTCCCCTTCCGCGACGACCCTGGTGTTCCCAGTGCCGGGTCAACGCCCACGCTACAGAGGACTGTCCGGAACTCATCAAGAAGTGGGAAGAGCGGGCGAGGCAGAGGGGCGCGAATCTGATAAACTCAGAACCGCGAGGGGCCGCAACCCCTGACATGCAGAATGTTGCGATAGTAACGTTGGAGGAGCCCAGGCGGCCGGAATCCGGTGCGCAGAACGTCGCAGAAACTGTGGTCGAGGATTGGCTCCGGCTATTCCTCAGTATTGTTGATAACGCTGGGCTGCGGCAGCAGCTCAAGCATGCTTTAGACGGAGCGCTGCAGGGGCGCACAGAACCCAGAGATCCGGTGGACGCTAGGCCTCAATACGTGCAACGTGTCAAGCGGAACAAGCAACGAACAGGCAAAGAATTCTGGCTTAACACGCAGGTCGCAGGATTCCAAATCAGCGACACCATGTTGGACTTGGGGTCCGACGTCAATATATTGCCACGAAAGACATGGGAGGCTCTTGGAAAGCCACGGCTCGCCTATTCCCCAATCCAACTCAGGATGGCGAACCAGTACTGCATTTTGCCAATCGGCCGACTCGAAGGAGTCGAGGTCGACGTTGCGGGCGTGAAGACATACGCCGATTTTGAGGTTATCGATATCATGGGCGATAAGGATCCCTATCCTGCTTTACTCGGCATTGATTGGGCTTTTGAGAATTATGCCATCATCGACCTTAAGAAGGAGCTGATGATCTTTGAAGATGGGGAGGTACGGGTCACCTAGCCTCTCGACCCGTATCAAGGGCCGAAATATACGGAAACAGTGGACAGTCGGGAGGATGCTCAGATGATGGACCATCTCTATCAGATGACTGCAGGGAAGCGGGACGATTATATTAACCCGACCGCAACTGGCTCTATCAGTTGGCGGAGTGTGCAGAGCTCGGAGCTCGGATCCGAGCTCGCGTGGGAAGACTGGCAGCAAGGGGGGTATGAGACCACCACGCGGAGATGTGCCGCCATTGCTCAGGTCCGGTGGGTTGGGACTGAGATCCGCGGGTACCCCACATTGTCAAACATGCAAGCAGTGAATACTTTTATTGCCAAGGTGGAAGACCGGGTCCCAGAGGAAAGCCGGATACCACTTTTGGATGTGGCCTTGAAGTCGACATCGGGACGATGGTGGAACAATCACCGCAACACTCTGTTGCGATGGGAGCGTGTGGCGGATGCACTACGGGCACGCTTCAAAGAGGATGAAGGGCCCCGCATTACACTTAAACATCATGGAGCTTCCGACCCGCGACAACATTTGCGGGCGTGCGAGGAACAATGGCGTAGCGCCAGGTACCCTGAGGAGTTGTGGGTCCACAGGTTTGTCCACTCCCTGGGTACAATTCCCCAGGCCTGGTACCTGGAGGAAGAGCGGAAACGGGGAACCCGCTCCTGGCAAGCAGTCGCGGAAAAGTTCGTCCAGAGCTTCTCGTTCGAAGGGGAGACGGCGCAGGAATCTCAGGCCCTACAAGCCATCAAGGAGGTTCTGTTTTTCCGCCATCCTGAGCCTGTTGAGGGCCCGGTGGCGTCACGCTCCGGGGTCAAGCGCGAAATGGTTTGCCAACGGATTGACGGCGATCCGGAGGATGATAGTTTGGAGGACCTTAGGCATCTCTATTTTGACGAAAAGGAGGGCGAGCGGAGCGTCCGTGACGAGCCGACGACAGAAGGAGTCCATTTGCAGCCCCTAAAGACAAAGAAGCTGAACATTGGAACGGAGGAGAAACCTAAGCTGGCAACGGTAGGAGATTACTGGGATGAGGAGACGACAAGAGAAATTTTCAGCCTCCTCCGGGAGTATGAAGATTTATTTCCGTCATCAGTTGCGGACCTGAAGGGGATCAAGGGGGATCTAGGCGAGATGCGCATCACACTGAAACCAGGAGCCAGGCCGGTGAAGCACCGACCCTACCGGTTGAATCCACGTATCAAAGAGAAGGTCAAGATGGAGATCGACAAGATGCTGGCTGCGGGTCTCATCTTTCCAGTAGAAGAAGCCGAGTGGGTAAGTCCCATTGTCATCCAGAACAAGAAGGACAAAGCGGAAATCCGTGTCTGCGTAGACTATCGGAGTTTGAATAATGCTTGTATCCACGATCCGTTTCCCACTCCCTTCAGCGATGAAGTTCTAGATCATGTCGCGGGAAACGAAGCTTATTCCTTCACCGATGGGTTTTCGGGCTACCATCAGGTGCGCATCGCCGAGGAAGACAAAGCAAAGACGACATTCACAATTGAGTGGGGATCATTCGCATACCACGTTATGCCGTTTGGTCTGAAGAACGCACCGGCTGTGTTTTCCCGGATTGTCATTGCTGCTTTCCGGGAGTACATTCACAAGTTCCTGGAAGTCTATATGGATGATTGGACTGTTTACAGCCTGCTGAAGAAACACGCCTCCCTGTTGCGTGTTATGTTCGACCGGTGTCGCCAGCTCCAGATTTCCCTGAACTTGAAGAAATGCATTTTGCAGTACCATTCGGCACACTCTTGGGTCACGTGGTGTGCAAGCAAGGGGTCTGCGTTGATCTTGCCAAGGTCACGGTCATCGTTCACATGGAGGCCCCCGAGAATGTGAAGCAGTTGCGGGCACTGCTTGGGCACACAGGATACTATAGGCGGTTTATCCGCAACTACGCCAAAATCACTGCCCCTCTGGAGAAACTGTTGCGGAAGTCAGAAGCATTTGAGTGGACAGCGGAGTGCAGGGGGGCACTCGACACATTGAAGGAGAAGTTGGCGACGGCACCCATACTTGTTCACCCCGACTGGGATAAGCAGTTCCATGTGCATATTGATGCGTTCGGAATTGCACTTGGAGCTGTGTTGGCGCAACCCGGGGAAACGACAGTTGACCACCCTGTATACTTTGCCAGCCATCGGTTATCGAATACGGAGAAGAATTACACCACGACCGAGCGGGAGGCGTTGGCGATGGTGTACTCTCTCCAGAAGTTTCGCCACTATCTTCTGGGCGGCAAATTTACATTTTTCACGGACCATTCTGCATTGAAATATCTGGTAAACAAGCCTGTGTTGGAAGGAAGAATCTGTCGATGGCTTCTCCTTTTTCAGGAGTTCACGTTTGAGGTGATTGTCAAGCCTGGAAGGTTGAATGTTGGTCCCGATCACTTATCCAGGTTGGAGACGGGAGAGAATGAAGGTCCTTTGGACGATCAGCTTCCGGATGCTGACCTATTCCGAGTTGAAGCAGTACCAGACTACCTGGCTGAAATTGCCACGTATCTGACCACGGGACAGTGCCCTAAGGATTACACCCCGCTTCAGAAATGCCACTTGGTTGTCCGGGCGGCTGACTATCAATTGATCGCGGGGCAGCTGTACAAATTGGGGCTGGATGAGGTGTTGCGCAGGTGTGTTCTTGACCACGAGCGGGAAGCAGTGATGTGGGAATGTCACAGCGGTGTTGCGGGAGGACACGTGGGTGCGAAACCCACCGCAAGGAAGGTGCTTCAAGCTGGCCTGTGGTGGCCGACGGTACATGCAGACTGTAAAGCCTATGTGAAGCGTTGTGATGTTTTCCAGCGGACGGGGAGGCCTTCGCACAGGGACGAGCTTCCGCTACATCCGGTGCATGTGTTGCGGCCGTTCGAAAAATGGGTTGTTGATTTTGTAGGCCCCATCGCACCAATCGCTCGCCATTCCAAAGCCCGGTACATCATTACCACGACGGATTACCTCACACGGTGGGCTGAGGCAGCAGCGGTACGTGACTGCTCGGCAGAGACCGCTGCTCGGTTCATCTTTGAACACATCATCAGCCGCTTTAGCTGCCCACGGAGCTTAACCAGCGATCAGGGTACACATTTCATTAATGCCACGGTGAAGTCACTATTGGACACATTTATGATTCAGCATCACAAAAGCAGCCCATACCACCCGCAGGCCAATGGTACGGTGGAAGCCTTCAATAAGATTCTTGAAAAGGGCTTGACTAAAATTTGCAATGCTCAGCGGGACGATTGGGATGAGCGGATACCAGCGACATTATGGGCTTACCGGACCACGGTGAAACGTTTGACCAACCAGACACCATTCCAGCTGGTGTATGGCCGGGAAGCTGCGATTCCCACCGAGTTCACCGTACCCAGCCTTTTGATCGCAACGTCCCTTCACTTCTCAGAAGAGGCGTCACTTCGGGAACGCCTCTAGGACCTACAGGAGCTGGATGAGGCTCGATTCCTCGCAGAATTCCACCAGAGGGTTGAGAAGGCCCGGAAGAAAGCGTGGCACGATCGCCACATCAAAACTAAGGCTTTCCAAGTTGGCGGCAAAGTTCTTTTGTACGACAGCCGGTTCCAGAAATTTCCAGGCAAGCTCCAGATGCACTGGTTGGGACCGTATTTTGTAATCGAGATCCGCGACTCAGGCGCTGTTCGGCTGGCACAGCTGGACGGTACAGTTCTTCCTGGGTGGGTGAATGGCGCACGCCTGAAACCCTACCAGGAGTAGGTACCTTCTCACTTCTCATTAATAACTCTCGCAACCGAGAGAACCCGTAGAGTAGCGTAGTTGAATAACTCTCCCGCAACCGGGATGAGCATAGGTAGTCTTTTCCGTTCATTTGCAATCAGTCAAGTAAACAGTCAGTTGCGGTAATCATACCGCAACCGACTGTGGTCGGGGCTGGCCAGTCCAGCGTGTCGCAGCGCCAGTCTAGCATGTCACCGCGCCAGTCCAGCGTGTTGTTCACGTAGGATCCGTCCTCGTGCCAGTGTCAGTCCAGGTCATATTCGTCAGTCCTTTTGGAAGTCCGTAGGATCGCTCAGATTTGGTCATAAATTCCCTTAATGGACAGTAATCATACCGTAATCATTTTCCATCACCCGCAGTTCCCTCAGCCGTCGAGTCCGCCCATCTCCCCATGCCGCCGTCAGCAACTGTCAGATTACACGCAGGCCTGCGATTGATCGCACGATTATCGCAGGCAAGAAAGATAGCAAGAATTAATTGCCGTTATGGAGTCTCATCAACTCCGCGCGTGCCAGCAGATGGCCCAATTTTCATGAAGGCTAGCAGCAAGAGGATGACAAACCAGTTCAATTTGGAAGTTGCAGCGACTCCGGAGCATTCGCAGTATCAGAGCACACAGCACCCCAAAAGAAGTTACAGAAGAATCGTCCAAGTCTATCAGCGGCGCGCAAAGATGCCTAGAGCTCTCCTCTCAGTCTCTGAACCAGCGTTAGATAGCCGAATTCACCGAGTAGAGTCGTTGGTCGGCAAGTATGACAATGCACCATGTATGGACGCCAACTTATCCGACCCGGCTGAGTTTCCTCACCTCCATTGGCAGACGTTCATGGAGCACCATTATACGCCAGGTAGCAGCGCCAACAGTCGAATGCGGGAAGAATTCAGGGGCCTACATCAGTCGACTTTGATGAATTTGAGGAGTCTTCCCATCTTCGGCACCACAGGACCAGCTCTGCAATGTACCCGGTTCCTCCTCAGTCGGGTGCAGAACGGGTCCCTGTGGCTTAATGAAGAAATTCCAATACATGCTGCAGACATTAGTCGGCTTACGGGGCTATCTCAAACTGGTGCAGATGTCTCCACTGTGGGCCAGACATCCTCCAAGCGCGCCCGAAAGTCGGCTGACGCGGACCTCTACACCAAGTATGGCACTCGCAGGGGTGGTAAAGGTGCCAAAATAGATTTGATAAACGTACCAGAAATCCGGTTCGCTTGCTACCTGATCGCTAGCAAGACCATGCGCCACTACACGAAGGGAGAGTGCACTCTGGACACAATTTCCATTGCAGAGCATTCCGTCCAGGGAGCCAGGTTGAATTGGAGCTCGTTTGTGTTGAAGGAACTCTTCGCGGCTTGCGAAGACAACTACAAGCGGACTACCAGTTTTATTTATGGGTACTTGATCTTAGCGTTCGCCATGTGGAAATGGCACCTTCCTCCTATCCAGACACCGGCGGAGATCACCGTGAGCCAGCCGCTCGCGATGAAATATTCCCCCTGGCAGGTGTCCACGGACCCCAGCAGCAAGCAGGTGAACGCAGAGGCGTTCCGAGCATGGTATGGGATGATGACCGATGTGGTCACTTACCAGCAACGGGTGCCCCGGCACCTGTTGGATGAATACAATGAACAGGTGTGGTTTGGAGTCAGCCACAGCCACACTTTCATCCGGCCAACTTGCATACCGCACCACACCTTTCATATGGCGCCCCTTCGCTTCCAGCTGAATGACAATGTTTTCCACAGGGAGGTCTCTGCGTGGCCGGGGGTTGTCCAGCACATCCGCGACGGGGTCATCCGCTACAATTTTGAGGGGATGAGGGCCGCACAGCAGCCTGCCGCGACCGGCGCAGGGGGATCTTCACAAGTTGCGGCGGAGACAACACCAGATGCAGCTGGGACCGCACCGGACCTGCCTGAATCGCTGGTCCCCATCGTCGAGCATTTCAACGACCAGGTACGGCGACTCAATGTGGCAACCCAGGTTGCTTCAAGTGGTGCCCCTATATTTCCTTCTTTTGCTGAATTTCATGTTAATCGGTCCCGTGGTCTCTCCAATACCGCCCCCCTCATTTCCCCCATTCCCACTAACCTGTTCACTTCTGCCACCCCCCTCATCACACCAATGGGTGAACCGGGCCCGAACCCGATTCCTCCGACCCACCTCCATCCAAAATGGCCCGCACTACGGTCACAGATCCAGTGGTAGATCTTACGGAGGATGATCCACCAGCCACTCCGCCCACAGCAACTTTGATTTCGGAGGAACCGCTGATTGATCCGGCAGATTTCCTCAACCTTCGTCTCCCTCCCACCTCCTTCACTCCATCCACCGCCCCCTCCACCAGCCGACCACATGCCACCTCCCCCAATCCGTCCAACTCCTCAGCCACTGTGTCAGATTCTTTGATCCGGGAACTTTTCGGCGATGACCACGGGGCGGAGGTCACCTCCAGCACTGCAGCCGTGGTACCACTGGTTGACCTCGTGGCCACATCCCGGGATCCTCTTGCCACTATATCTGTCCAGCCAGCCACAGTTGGGGTTGATTCGGCCGCCCCTTCCACAGATCAGACCACGCAGCAGGACCGGCCGGAGCCTGATATGGCCACTTCGGTGCAGCAGCAGACGCCGGTCCATCCTCCAGAGACTTCAGGCCGAGCAGCGGCCATGAGCCAATCTTCGCAGGAACATACGCCAGAGCAAGGTGCACCCAGCACAACAAATGCAGAACAATTGAGTCCAGCACAGCTGTACCTGCTCATTCAGCGGGCGGCCCTCAAGGCCAAGCAGATTCACATAGAGCTACAGCGGCGGTGCACCGAGCAGCGGAATTAGATCACGGCGCTTACTGAACAGCGCAATCAGTTGCTGCAGGAGAAGACCAACCTCCAGGAGCAGGTCAACATTGCTATCCAGGCGATCTCTAGCGTATGGCCCGCTGCACGGGCTCACCATGCTCCACTTCCCACCCGAATCGAGGAGGACACTATCGCGCTACAGGCTCATCACCTCAGGGAAGTCTTCACTATTGTTTGCAGGGAAAACCAGGAGCTACAAGCGGCGTTAGCCGCACGGCCTACCCTTCCAGATCCACCTAGTGATCATTCAGGACAGGTAACTGCCAAACAGACGCAGGCAGTTAGTCTCCAAGCAACTCTCCATTCCACTGCATCCGCGGCCTCTGCCCTTCTGCGAAGTCTGCAGGAATGCTCCCTCGCGCTAACGGTCAAAACGCAGCCTATCGCTGCCCAGCTGCAACAGATTGCCCGGGACATTCAGGCAACTACGGACCCCGCAAGGTTAGACCAGCTCTACGCCCAGTCGGACGAGCTAGAACTCCACATGCAACAGACCGAGGCCGAATCAGCAGCGGCCAAACACGTCATCCGGGAGATTCGTCCGCTCCTTCGCACCCATGCTGACGCTATGCACCAGCTGGATGCTAAGGCCGAAGCTCAGCTCGCCACGCTGTTCGGGGCTGCCCCGACGCCCATAGACGAAGCCGCCGCCAACCGAATCTCTCAAGAGGCCGACCTGCTTATGCAGGAATGGCAGCAAGCAGTGGCGGCCTTCACAGAGCTTAGAGACGCAGCGCTCCGCCGGGTCCCGGAGTTGGGGCCCTTGTTTGAACCAGCAAGTGGCGGAACACAGCAGGAAAGGGCGGCGGAAGAAGGAACAGCAGAGCAGGGCACGGAAGCCAGCGGGGGAATGGAAATAGAAACTGTTATTTGTGATTGACTCGCGGACGAGTCAAAGAATTGTGGTCGGGGCCTGTTGGGGCCCTTGTTTTTGTTTAAGTTTTGAACTCTTGGCCAAGACATTTTGAACTTTGACTCTTTTTGAGTTGCGGAATAAATACACATGGCAACCGCGACCGCGCCGCAACGACCAGGAGTTGCGGAGCTACCAAGGTGGCGCGGAAGCTCTCGATAGCTGGAGATCGAGCAGAGATAAGTGCAGATGAAAGAAACACAGCAGAAAACAGAAAGTAGAACACGTAGACATCAGAAGAGAAGCTGGGAAAAGCCAGAGTGAAGACACAGAGAAGCTGTTAGTCGCGAGGAGCGGGTGAATAAATGACGATCACCCAGCTGAAAAGAGGGGAGGTTGAAGGTTGAATGGATACAAGAGAAGTCATGAGGATCGAGACCTGAGGAAGGACGCGCAGGGCAGCTGCGGAAGAATCATGCTTGTTCTTCCTATGGTTTCTTACTTTCTATGTTCTTCCTTTCTGTTCTAAAGTCCATCTGTATCAGACTTGTGAGTTATCAGAGAGAAAGCTATGTAATCATGTGGTTGGCCAGAAGAATAATATAAGGGAAGATTGTTGTCTCAATAAGTTGTTCATGTGCTGTAATGTGTTTACACTGATTTAAAATTTTAAGTTGCGACTGTCTGAATACTTAGTAAGTGATCTTGCATGTGTAATTTGGTATATGTAATGGATGCACTTTCTTTCTTTGGTTATGGGTTTATTCCTTACCAGTGATCTCATCCCCTTATGCATGTGGTCGCGGCACGCCTCGGGTGAGACGCACTGCTCTCCAAGAGCAGGGTGAAAATGCTGGCGTGTTCCTAGACTACACCGGACCCCCTTGTTGGCCCCAACCCTTGAACCTGGGTCTTGCCCGCGAGACCTGACTTTTCGCCAACACCATACCTCGAGGTGTAAGGTGGGGTGATGTGTAGACATAATCCCAAGATAAGAAATTTGGGCAAGGTCCATTGAGATGGTGTGTCTCATGGATCGAACCTGGCTACGAGGAGCCCACAGTAC